>SEYY01000433.1:15000-25000 GCA_009176605.1 Armadillidium nasatum
CTGGCATGGAGGCGTACATTCTATATTCTTTCCCTTCTTATAAACCTAACAATCCTTGGTTCAACTCTACTTTGTTTATCGAGCCATTTCAAACTCTAGAAACTCATGCAACTTATATTTTATCCCGGAATAGGGTAAAATGTAGTCTTCGCGATACCAAAAAACTCTTAAATGCAATAATCTTTCCGGTTCCTCTTCCTCTCGTCATTTCTGGCATTTAGCAAAAAATGCCAACTCTAACTTTTCTTCTTTCTCTTTCCCTCTAGTTTGTTCTGATGGCATACCTGCTATTTTACCTTCTACTAAAGCCGAACTCTTCGTTCAAACTTTTGCTTCTAACTCTATCTTAGACAATTCCGGAGCTATTCCTCCTCATTCAACCCCTCTAACTTATATGCCTAATATTGTAATTTCTTCAAAAGATTTCATTACTGTTCTCTCTGAACTTAATACTTAGAAGGCGCATGGTCCTGATGTTATTCCTCCTGTGGTTCTCAAAACTTGTGTTTCCGAGCTTGCTCTCTCTCTCTCTCTCTTTGTAAACTATTTCGTCTCTGTCTCTCCACTTCAACCTTCTCTTCTTGCTGGAAACAATCCTCTAAGTATCGTCCCATTTCTTTAACCTCCGTTCATTCTAAAGTTTTCGAATCTATCAGTAACAGAAAGATTTAGAAACACCTTAATTTTTCTGATCTAAACTCTGATCGCAGGATGGCTTTGTAAAAAACGCTCTACTAGTGATCTTCTTTCCCTTCTTTCTGACTCTTAGTCCTCCACTCTTTGGGGTTTCGGTGAACATTTCGCTGTGGCTCTAGACAAATCGAAAGCCTTTGGTAGAGTCTGGCACAAAGCTTTGATTTTCAAACTTCCCTCTTTCAGAATCTATCCTTCTATCTGTGAACTTCTTTCTGATTTCTTTTCTTATCGTTCTTTAGCAGCCACAGTAAACTACCACCGTTCTTCCTTTAAATCTATAAATTGTGGTGTTCTTCAAGGATCTGTCCTATCCTCAACTCTTTTGTGTAATATTCATCAATGACCTCTTTATTACTTTGTCTCCTATCCACTTTATGCGATGACTCCATCCTCTATTACACCTTTCAATTTGAAATTAATAGCAATTAATTAATTCAAGAAATATGTCCTTGGAGCAACTAACCTCTGATCTTTCTCGCATTCCAAATTAGGGCAGAGAAAACTAGGTTGCTCTCAATACCTCAAAAACTCAATTTCTCCATCTTTCTACTTGACATAACCTTCCACACAACCATGATATCTTCTTCGAAAACATGAGACTCAAACCTTTATCTGTCCTCAATATTCTCGATGTTTCTTTTTCTCGTGATCTTTACTTTTCTCACATTACTTTTCTTTCTAAACAAGCTTCTAAGAGGTTGGGTGTTTTGAGGCGCCTTCGCGATTTTTTTACACCATCCAAGTTGCTTCCTCTTTATAGAGGTATTGTTCACCCCTGTATGGAGTACTTCTTGCATATCTGTGGTGGTTCCACATATACAGCTCTTCTCGAAACGGTGGAGTCTAGGTCTTTTCAACTTAATACTCTTTTTGGTCTTACTAACACTCTCCAATTTCTTTCTGCTCGTCGAATTGTTGCGCCATTCTCTTTATACTATCGTTATTACAAGGGACACTGCTCTTCTGTTCCTCACGTCGCATACCTCCTCCACTGAGAAGAGCTCGTGTGACTCGACTTTCTAAACAGTCTCATCCTTTCTATGTCCAACTCTCAGACTTAAACGCTATGATCAATCTTACATGTACTCTACTGGTAAAGTCTGGAACACACCCCTTTATCAATTTTTAACAACTTCCTTTACCTTGCACACTTCTAAACGCCGTGTATCGGGTCACGTCGGCCATTATCGACCAGATTTCTAACATCTCCCCAACTCTGGTGGAAATAGGTAGGCCTCTGGCCTTTGAGGAATATATAATATATATATATATATATATATATATATATATATATATATATATATATATATATATATATATATATATATATATATATATATATATATATATATATATATATATATATATATATATATATATATATATATATATATATAATATATATATGAGTAAAAAAAAAAAAAAAAAAAAAAAAAAAAAAAAGAAAAAAAAAAAAAACAGGAATAAAATATAAAAAACTCATATGTTCTTGTCCGATTTACATTTATTTTCATTTTATAGGGTGATAACATAATATTAAGCAAAATATCATACATTAACATTTGGGTTATCATAGTGTTAATTTAATAAATGTTCGAAAATATCGCCATTGACCTCTAAATATTTTTGACGAAGCTTATAAATGTTCGAAAGCAAATGACAATCGGATTGTATGAAGCTTATAATTGTTAGAAAACAAATGACAATCGGATGAGAAGAAATGACTAATTGTACTTACTGCTAATGTGTCAGTGTATTATGAGAGTGATTGCATGTTCATTTTCGAGTTTGCACCATTAAAGTGTTTCAAAATGCCGAACACCTATCCCCATCTGGAATGTGTAAATATGTTGTTTTTGTATAGGTTTTGCAATTGGAGTGCTACAGCTGCTGTTGAAGAATATCGTCAACGGTTTCCCCATTACAGATCCTAATAAAACGTATTTATCAGAACTCTTCTCAGTGCTGATATAATATCCGAAGTTTAGAAGAAGTAGAAAATATTCTGGATCTAGTAGGAGAAAATCTAACGACCAGCTCACGTAGAATTGCTACTCAATTGGACATTCCACAAAGAAGAGTAATAAACACACTCCACGAGCAAGGTTTATACCCATACCATGTACAGAGAGTGCAACACCTACAACCGGAAGATTATGATAAACGTATGGAATTTTGTCGGTAGATGAATAATAATCATCGTGTTATATCGTGCATACTTTTCACGGATAAAGCAACATTTACCCGCGACTGCATTAATAACACTCGCAACAGTCATGTGTGGGCAGACGAAAATCCCTACTCAACAGTCGAGAGCAATTTTCAGCATAGGTTTATGGTAAACGTGTGGTATGGCATGGTCGATGGGTATTGGTCTTTTCATATTTGAAAATCGCCTCACAGGAGACCACTATTTCGAATTTTTACAAAATGAATTACAAGGACTATTAGAGGATGTTCCTCTAAACATCCGAATGCATATGTACTTTCAGCATGATGGAGCTCCCGCACATTTCTCTCGTCAGGCCAAGCAACATTTGGACGAAAGGTTTCCAGAGCGTTGAATTGGTCACGGTGGTCCAGTTAGTTGCCCTTCAAGATCTCCAGACCTCACAGTACTAGATTTTTGTTTATGGGGCTGGTTCAAAACTGACGTATACAGAGTAAAAGTGGACACTCGGGATGCACTAATTCAACGTATTAAAAATGGTGCAGGCGTTATTAAAGGAAGACATGAAGCAATCAGGAGAGCAACAGCCTCCCTTTGTAGACGAAGCAGAAAGTGTTGGCAGTATTTTCGAACATTAATTAAAATAACACTATAATAACCCAAATGTTAATGTATGATATTTTATTTAATTGTCATCACGCTATAAAATGAAAACAAATGTAAATTGGATAAGAACATATGTTTGCTTTTTTTTTTTACATTATTATTCTCTGTATAATCCATTCCGTATATATATATATATATATATATATATATATATATATATATATATATATATATATATATATATATATATATATATATATATATATATATTATATATATATATATATATATATATATATATATATATATATATATATATATATATATATATATATATATATATATATATTATATATATATATATATATATATATATATTATATATATATATATATATATATATATATATATATATATATATATATATCAGCGTTCCTGGTTGAGAAACTAACATCTTTCGAACATGTAGTGTTTCACGTTGGAAAAGGCGTCCGTTCTGGAACGAAAATTCCTTTTCTAACTCCTCGACACATATCACATTTCTTTTCTAACTTATTCTATAGCTATTAAATTTACCCTCAACAGTTAGATTTGTAAACATTTTTATTTTTCCATCATGCTGTACTTTCAACATGATGGAGTACCCGCACATTTCTCTCGTCAGGTCAAGCAACATTTGGACGAAAGGTTTCCAGAGCGTTGAATTGGTCACGGTGGTCCTATTAGTTGGTCTCTAAGATCTCCAGACCTCACAGTACTAGATTATTGTTTATGGGGCTTGTTCAGGTTCAGATTTGGAAAGCCTTTTGTTGGAATTTCCTCTTTTCATTTGACTACTAGTTCTACATGGTAAAGCATGTCAGTGAATTTTCTGCATTTGTACTAGAAATATGGAAAGCTTTAATTACTTTACACCTTTAAGCAAAACTTTCATTTTGAACTACATCTGCTAGTATTTTCATTGCTACTTCACATTATTTATTTAATGGATATTATGTTGACGGTCAATATTCCGACATAAAATTTATAAATTATGATTTATTTAGAATTCTGTAGATAACTAACTGCCTTTCTGTTTGTCACTTTTCATCTATTTACATAGATGATGAAACCATCCTAAACTTTCTATTTTTCAATAATACAACAACAAACTGTCAGGGATGTTTCCAATACAATAGAAATTGAAAAGAGACCCATCTTTCCTCTCGAATTTTTTTTTAATTTTGTTCGTTATTTTGTTTAAAAAACGATTTTTAAAAATGCCTTCATAAAAAAAGTTGTTTTTTTAAAAAATTAAAAAATAATTTCAGGTAAAACTATTCAAAAATGAATTTCTCAGTAAAATATATTGCAGTTTTTAGCTTCTGGAACTTTCTCACAATTGCTTTGGCATTTGAAAATAGAACTGAAGCCCCCATAATTACAATCGCACAAGGGAAGATAAGAGGAGTAACAGAAAAAAGCCTCAATGGATCTGATTATTACGCTTATAAAAGTATTCCATATGCTGAACCTCCTCTCGGAAATCTTAGATTTAAGGTAAGTATTATGAAATACTACCTTCTTATATATATATATATATATATATATATATATATATATATATATATATATATATATATATATATATATATATATATATATATATATATATATATATATATATATAATATATTTATATATATATATATAATTATATATATTATATATTATATATATATATATATATATATATATATATATATATATATATATATATATATATATATATATATATATATATATATATATATATATATATATATATATATAATATATATATATATATATATATTATATATATATATATATATATATATATATATATATATATATATTTATATATATTAATATATATATTATACATTATATTAAATTTAATATTATATTAAATTAGCAATTTATAAATATAATATTTGATTTTATTTTTTTACAACCATGGAATAATTTCCTGAAACCATTTTGACCTCTAAGATACCGAATAATATTTTTTGATTTCGTATTAAAATATTATTTAACAATTTTTTTACTTTTGTTTCAATTGAGATTTTTCGAAATCTCCAAATATATTTGCTTGAAATCACTGCCTAATTGCAACCAGAATCCCACTTGCAGTTATGTCTCCAATCATCTTTAAATATTTTCCGTTTTTTTTTTTTTTTTTTTTTTTTTTTTTTTTTTAAATAAAGCGCACTAAAAATAAATTGATAAAATTTTGCTTTTTGGGAGTTAATTTTATATAATGCCTGTGAAGGAGTTTTTCTACCTACGATTGAGAGAAAGAAAGAGGGAAGTATTGAGAGAATAAAGAGAATATATTATAACCCCCCTTTATTTCACCCTAATTCTGTAATTCCCCAATTTTATTCGTAGGTATTAAATACACTTCCGTTTTTACACTTTCATTCTTAACCGTAAGTGCGACTTTTTGTAATGAATGAGAAGTAAAAACCACTAAATAATATCTGGATTTACAGATAATAGATATTTACAAGACGATTAAAGGTTTATTTACAATATATTTTATTTTCTGAAATATCAAATCCACCTCTGCCTCCTCTGTCTTTGACTAAGTAACAATCACAAAGTCTACGTCAATGTATAGATATATGTGGACACTTTTTAGATAGAAGGAACACCGAGAGATTTAGAAGGAAACAAAAGAAAGGAGTTACTATGATTCACAATTGCCTAATAATTATAGAGATATATTTATTCGGCCATTCTACTCAAATGTAGATAGACATGAGCAGTGCTTGTTAATATCACAGTAAATTAATTAAATTAATTGTGTGAAAGACAAAAAAAAAAAAAAAAAAAATAAAAAATACATAGTGTTATAATTACATATAATATCTGCCACTTCTATATAAATAAATATACTTACGATTATCCAAAGGAACAGATAGGCATGCAAATACACTTATCACATAAAAGGAAAAAAAAAGTAACTAATTATGAAATATAATTAAGAAGTTCTGCTTTTATAAAAGGAGACAGAACTAATAATGCACAAAGAATTCGAAAAGTGGTACACTTGCTCAATAAAAGATACACTTTAGTAAAAAACAGATGAAGAAGCTATGGCCTCTAAACCATTAAAAAAGAGCTCCGAAATGCGATTTCCTTGATCAGTCTTTTGCCGAGCCATCTGATCTCTCCAAAGAAAATAGGGAATGGCACAATAGTTGCAAAGGAGAAGAACAAAATTCTTTACAATGAAGCCAAAATAATTTCCGTAAGGAAAGGTGAACTTTATGTAAACAAATTCCAAATGGAAATAAAAGCTGCAACCCTCCTCCCCCATAAAACAAACGAAGGAGTCATTCTGACTGTATAGTACATCTGCAATAATAATAATAATAATAATAATAATAATAATAATAATAATAATAATAATAATAATAATAATAATAATAATAATAATAATAATAATAATAATAATAATAATAATAATAATAATAATAATAATAATAATAATATGATGATGATGATGATGATGATGATGATGATGATGATGATGGAAAAATCGTCGATATTTAACTCCCCGCGAAGAGAACAAAAATAAAATAAATTAAAATGTTAAAAATGTTTGAAGACTATGCTCATAGTATTGAAATAAAGGATATAATAAATGAAGGTCTCATTTTTCTATTAGATTGTTATTTCACACAATGCTAAACCACTGTTCCTACAACCTCAGCTGAAACTCCATTTGTTCTTGAAGAACATTCTACAATCGTAAATAATGAAAAACAAATAAGGTATAGGATGCTCCGTTATCTCCCTATCAATCTAATCAATCTAACTCTTACAACTGTACAAATAAAAGACAACCAAATACGACAGCGCTCGGATGAAGTTTAAATTCCAGATGGTTAAAAATGCATTTTTTTTTCGTAGTGAAAAATCACCCTCGTCAAGTTTAAAACTAATCCCTTCAAGCATTTGAGAGATTGTAGGAATCATTGAAGCTGAAGGGTCAGGGCTTGACAATAATTCTTCAAGTTCAGTAGCAGCATGACTCCATGAATAAGGCGATTCATCTGTGCCTCTCGTACCTTTCTAGTTTTCCTTAACTCCTTTGTTTCAGTAGACTGCTCGTCAGCCAGATAGCAGTTGTTCTGAACTGTTTCATCTAATTCCTAAATGAATAAAGGGTCGTTTATTTTGTGATATGAGGGTTCTTTGGCTTCTTTGCCAAATATGCTGCAGACATATGTGAAGTAGTCTGGGAAATCTTATTAAAATCTTCTGTGGTATTCACATCCGATGTGGAAAGTCTAATGGCTCCCCGAGCCTTTATTCCGATAAAGGATTTGATGTTATAATGACGATTATTAAAAAGCTATATAATATTAAAACGTATTGTAGAAAGTTAGTAATCAAAATTCGTGGCACAAAGGCTAGAACGAAAAATATATTTTCGCTGAATTTAAGTCTTCTTTTTCAGTGTTCAACGAACAATGAACAACTATAAAAACAATGAACACTATTTTATAGTAGAATAATTTTATAAAGAACATGAACAATGTTCTGTAGAACAGTGTTCTCCAACTTCCCCACAAAAGACATTGCATATTTTTGCGGAGAAAGGAGGCTTTAATGTTACGAAGGATATATTTTGCAGTATTTCGGGGTGAAATATAATTTGCGTGAGTTTCAGGAGTCTGAAGTCGACGGTAATCCCTGAAGGCATCATCCCTGCGGCGGATAGCACGAGAACAAGCAGGGTTAAACCAAGGTTTTAGGTTTAGTTTATATATATATATATATATATATATATATATATATATATATATATATATATATATATATATATATATATATATATATATATATATATATATATATATATATATATATATATATATATCTATATATATATATATATATATAATATATATATAATATATATATATATATATATATATATATATATATATATATATATATATATATATATATATATATATATATATATATATGCCGGCTGATCCGGATGCACGGTCTATTTTTTTCATTAATTTCTGCAACATTCGCGGTCTTCATTCCAATTTCCACTTTGTTGAACATCACCTCTCTTCTTCTAGACCTCACCTCTTATTCTTGACCAAAACTCAGATGTTTGAGCGTTCCGACAGCAAACCCTATTCTGTTTCCTCCTACTGTCTCTATCCTCAATTTTCAGCCAAAGGCGGTTGTTGTGCATACGTGCGCAACGATGTTGTTTGTTCTCGTGTCTCTAATTTGGAGTCTTCTTCTGAATTTTCCACCTTATGGCTTAGGCTCTCTTGCATTCATTCTACTACTAAATTCATTTGTTTTGTTTATTTATCTCCTAATTCTACTGACTATCCTAAATTCTTCGACTATTTAAACTCCAAAATAGAGCACATTCTTTCTTCTTCTCCTTTCTCTGAAATCATCATATTAGGTGATTTCAATGTTCACCACCGCCAATGGCTTTCTTCTAGCTCTCATGATACAGCTGGTGAACGTGCCTTCCATTTCGCTATCCAAAACGACCTTGAGCAGTTGGTGTAGCTCCCTACTCGTATCCCTGATCGTCTTGGAGATGAACCCAACATTCTAGATCTTTTTCTAACTTCTAATCCTTCTCCTTATACTGTTAAACTCTTTCCTCCTTTGGGTTCCTCCGATCAACTTCTTATCTCCGTATCCTCTTCTATCTTTTCAAGTCTTCCGCAGGAAAGACCCCCTTCTAGTGAAAGGAAACGTTTGTGGCATTTCGGTGCCGCAAGCTGGTCGGACTTGCGGTCGTACTTCTTTGATTTCCCATGGAATGATTATTGCTTCCGTGGGAGGGGTCCCTCGGAGTGTGCAGAACGCATTACTGAGGTGATTCTCTCTGGCATGGAGGCGTACATTCCATTTTCTTTCCCTTCTACTAAACCCAACAAACCTTGGTTTAACTCTACTTGTTCTCACGCTATCCGCCGCAAAGAAGCTGCCATCAGGGATTACCGTCGTCTTCAAACTCCAGAAACTCATGCAACTTATATTTCATTCCGGAATCGTGCAAAATCTATTCTTCGTAACACCAAAAACTCTTTCTCCGTAAAAAATGCAATAATCTTTCTGGTTCTCTTCCCTCTTTTCTTTCTTTTTCATCTTTGCTAAAAATGTCAACTTTGGTTAGTCTCTTCCTGATGGCCACAACTGCCATTTTACTTTCTTCTGAACTCTTCGCTCAAACTTTGCTTCTAACTTCTACCTTAGACGATTCCGGAGCTTTTCCTCCTTCCTTCAACTCCTTCCAACCCATCCTAACTTAGAATTTCTTCTAAAGATGTCATTTCTGCTCTCTCTGAGCTTAACACTAAGAAGGCGTATGGTCCTGATGGTATTCCTCTGTGGTTCTCAAAACTTGTGCTTCCGAGCTTGCACCCTGCCTTGGTAAACTATTTTCGCCTTTGCCTTTCTACTTCAACCTTCCCTTCTTGCTGGAAACGTGCGCTCATTCAG
>SEYY01000433.1:30000-34530 GCA_009176605.1 Armadillidium nasatum
CTATTAAAAATTGAACTACCACTGCGACATAACACACCCCTGCCTAAGTCCCAATTCCTACGTTTAAACCATTCAGTCAGTTCCCTCCTCACCCTCACCCTCGCTCTACAGTTCTCATAAAATGATTTAATCCCATTCAATAATCTACCTCTCACTCCACCCTCCCTTAGTACCTCAAACAACTTCCTCCTACAGTTTCTATCATGCGCCTTCTCCAAAACCATAAAACATATATACCCCACTCTATCTTTCTCACGCAATTTCTCAGCAATCATTCTCAATGTAAACGCATGATCCACACATCCCCTACCCTCTCTAAAACCTCCTTGTTCCTCTCTCTCTCTCTCTCTCTCTCTCTCTCTCTCTCTCTCTCTCTCTCTCTCTCTCTCTCTCTCTCTCTCTCTCTCTCTCTCTCTCTTGACAATTCTATTACTTTCGCTACTAAAACTCTCCCATAATTTTCCAAACTATTCTTAACAAACTTATCCCCCTATAATTACTACACACCAGTTTATCCACTTTCCATTTATATATCGTCACTATACAATCATGTTGCCACTCCTGAGGCACTGTTTCCTCCCCCCAAAACTCATTAAAGATTCTAAACAACTAATCAACCATCTCTTCCTCTCCTACCCTTATCATCTCCCAATATATACCATCCATTCCAGCCATCTTTCCCTTTTACACCTTTCCCACTGCTACTCCTACTTCCTCTCTACTAACACTTTCCTCTTCTTCTAATAACATCTCCTCATTATTCCCAACCACCACTATACCGCCTTCCACCCCCCTCAACAAATCACTAAAATGTCTCTTCCAGCTCTCCCCCACCTCCCTCTCTCCTTGCAATACATCACCATCTTCCTACTTCTTCCTTTATCTTCTCCCTTTATTTACGTCCTTCCAAAACATCTTACTTCTTTCCTTAAAATTCTCTGCCAACTTTCTTCCTCACTCCTCTTACACTCTTTTTTTCGCCCTCTTCACTTCCCTACGCTTTTCCCTTTTCCCCTCCTAATCCCTACTTCTTCTTCGTGCCCAAAAACTTGCAAAAGGCCTTCTTTTCGTTTTCATCATATTCTCCAACTCTTCATTCCACCACTCGCTCTCTTCCTTCTACCATTATATATATATATATATATATATATATATATATATATATATATATATATATATATATATATATATATATATATATATATATATATATATATATATATATATATATATATATATATATATATATATATATATATATATATATATATATATATATATATATATATATATATATATATATATATATATATATATATATATATATATATATATATATATATATATATATATATATATACCGATATATTTTAAAACCAATAAAAAATAAAAGAGTTAAACGAGTTTAACAAAGCATTTAAAAAAGTCTAAAGTTAAGGATTAAAATAATCCTTTTTATCCTTTTAATTTTAGACTTTTTTTTTAATTAAATCCTTTGTTAACCTCGTTTTACTTTTGTATTTTTTAATGTTTTAAGGAAAGTGGTTTAAAAACTCAATATATATATTGATAGCATGAGGGAAACAGGGCTGTTAAATAAATCAATAAATAATATATATATATATATATATATATATATATATATATATATATATATATATATATATATATATATATATATATATATATATATATATATATATATATATATATATATATATATATATATATAGCCCAATAAAGAAGCAAAATTTCCAGTAATGGTTTACATACACGGAGGTTCTTTTATCGGAGGAAAATCTTCATCCTACACGGGTCACGTTCTATTGCAAGAAAAAATCGTCCTGGTGACCATTCAGTACCGGTTAGGAATTCTTGGTTAGTTCATACTCATATATATATATATATATATATATATATATATATATATATATATATATATATATATATATATATATATATATATATATATATATATATATATATATATATATATATATATATATATATATATATATATATATATATATATATATATATATATATATATATATATATATATATATATATATATATATATATATATATATATATATATATATATATTATATACTATATATATATATCCTCTCCAGGAAGGGTTTTCATCACCAGATCTTCTGCTTGCCGGTCCCCATGCCGGTCCATGAGTCCTATCCAGACTCTTCAGGTAGGGTTTTCACCCTTTCAGTAGGACCAGCATCGTTCTCAAACCAACCTCCAAACATATATATATATATATATATATATATATATATATATATATATATATATATATATATATATATATATATATATATATATATATATATATATATATATTAATATATATATATATATATATATATATATATATATATATATATATATATATATATATATATATATATATATATATATATATATATATATATATATATATATATTATATATATATATATATATATATATATATATAATATATGAATTTATTTAAATATTTTAAAATATTTAAATTATATTCCAGTTGTAAATCAAAATTTTTTAAGGATATTTTAATATAGTTTAAGAATAACGTCCAGATTCATGAGGAGATAATGTGCTCTTATCTCCTGGGCAGTTTTTAGGATGTCAATATAGAGGAAGACTCTCAAAAGGACTCTGGAAATGTTTGTGACTCCGACTCTAACTCCGATTCTGAATCCCAATTTCCGGCTCCGGCTCCAGTTCCGATTCCCGAACCCCGATTCTGATTCCGGTTAAAGTGCTCATGAAAGAGCGTGGGAAATCTGAAGTATTTAAATTTCAACCGGAAAATATCGGCATATGCCCGGATATCAATCAAAAGGGCTCTTGAAAGAGGGTGAGTACCGACAGTACTCAATTTTCAACCGAAAAATATTGGCAAATATCGATATATAGGCAAATTTTCCGATATATCTGCCGATAAGCCGTTAATATCGGATGACCCTCGTTAGTTAAAGATCTTCGATTGTTATTTGCCGTTTAAGAGAATTCTATTTTTAGGAAGCATATTTATTTATTTAATCAGTTAATTAATTAAATATGTCATAAATATTTATCAAGTAAGAATCTTTCCCTTCAAACGAAGATACGAGCCATTATTATTATTATTATTATTATTATTATTATTATTATTATTATTATTATTATTATTATTATTATTATTATTATTATTATTATTATTATTATGAATAATATCATCTCCTTAGACTCATAAGGTTGATCAGTAGACAAGATGGTCATTATTATACAACAAAATAATTTATTCCAATTTAACGACCACAAACAAGGAGAAACAGATTTCCCATTGTAATAACAGGACCTACTTCAGAAAAAAAATAAATAATGGCATTCTATAATGTTCTAAAAATAAAACCCTCGAAGTAGAGAAAGTTCTTTTCAGAAGTTCTTAGAAGTCTAAAATGGAATTTGAACCTTCGCCCCATCACTCTCTCGGAGAACCACAAAAGGATTGGGTATCCCAGCAGGAGATTGTAATGAAGACTGGTCAAGAAAAAAATGTTTTCCACTTGTGGTCGGAAATTTTTCGTCTCCTATTTCCTTTTAAAACTATTATTTAGTTAATTTATTTCTGTCAGGTGCTTAATGGTATTTCAATAGTTCTAGTTCTATTATATTAATACAAAAACGGACGCACACTTTCACACATTCTTATTTATATATATATATATATATATATATATATATATATATATATATATATATATATATATATATATATATATATATATATATATATATATATATATATATATATATATATATGGAATATAGGAAATGGATGAAAACAAGAACAGAGGAAAATAGAAGAGAATATGTGAGAGCGAGAAATCATGCAGAAGATGTGAAAAGAAGAAATAAAGATTCCACATGGATCAGAAATAGGAAGAGAATTGAAGGAAGATATGCAGGGGAAAAGAAAACTTGTTATATGGAATGGCCAAGGAACATGAAAGCAAGTAAAGAACCAGAAACACATGTGGTTTTGAATAAAGAGGGAGAACCGCTTCTGGAGGAGACAGAGGTAGCGGAAAGATGGAGAGAGTATTTTGAGGAATTGCTGAATGCACAGGAAGAGGAGGAGGAGGAGGTGGAAATAGTGGAGGCACCCCTAGAGAAAGACAAGGACTAGAGGAAACCAGATTGATTCAGTTAGAAGAGGTGAGAGAGGCAATTAAAACGTGTTAAGAAACGGGAAAAGTGCAGGATACGATGGACTCAGTAACGAGTTATTCAAGACAGGGGACGGAATGACTAAGTGGTTAACATTGATATTCAACAAGGTATGGGAAGAAGGAAAAATACCAACAGAATGGAGGAAAGCAGTAATCTGCCCAATACATAAAAAGGGTGATAGAAGAGAATGTGGAAATTATAGAGGTATAGTGTTGTTAATAGGAGCGAGTAAGATATACGAAAGGATCTTGGAGAAAAGATTGAGGATGAAGGTTGAAGATAAAATTGGAA
>SEYY01000433.1:39630-44630 GCA_009176605.1 Armadillidium nasatum
GAGCAGAAGTGACATCTTTAGAAGAAATTACAATTTTAGGCATAAATGAATTGGAAGGGGTTGAAGGAGTAGGAACAGCTCCGGAGTCGTCTAAGGTTGAATAGAAGCAAAAGTTTGAGCGAAGAGTTCAGCTTTAGAGGAAGGCAAAACGGCAGTTGTACCGTCAGAAGATACTAAAGGAGGGAAAGAGGAAGAGCAAAGTTAGAGTTAACATTTTTAGCAAAATGCCAGAAAGGGCGAGAGGAAGAGAAACCACAAGGATTATTGCATTTGCGGCGGAGAAAATAGCTTTTGGTATTTCAAAGAATAGATTTTGCACGGTTCCGGGATGAAATATAAGTTGCATGAGTTTCTGGAGTTTGAAGACGACGGTAGTCCCTGAAGGCAACATATATATTTATATATATATATATATATATATATATATATATATATATATATATATATATATATATATATATATATATATATATATATATATATATATATATATATATATATATATATATATATATATATATATATATATATATATAATATATATATATATATATATATATATATATATATATATATATATATATATATATATATATACATAGATATATATATATATATCATTACGGCTTCTATGTTTAGGGAATCTTATTTTTATCAGGAATAGAAGAACCAGAGCTCTATGGAACATTTTATTAAATTAACGTTTCGAGAATAAACTTCTCATCTTCAGGATCTAATAAGACAATGTTATTAATATAAAATTACTTTTAAAATAAAATAAATAATAAAATAATGTACAATATATGCAAAATATTTTTATGAAAAAAACACCTTTTAAAACACTGCTAAAAAATGGGCACTAATGATGGAAATAAATTGTTATTTGAAATGTGATTATAAAATCACATTATTAAAGTTTCTATTGCACTACTGTCGGTGTTTAATGATAGTTTGAGAGTGGTTATATAAAATGATTTTAAAATACGTAAATCTAATGAGTGGTTGGTTTGTGCAATTATTTTGAAATTGGATGGGTTTAGCTGGTGTTGATGCTTTAAGGTGTGTTCTCTAATATTAGAATTGGAAGGATTATTTAAATTTTTTCCAGTTCTCGGTGATACTCCCCTATGTTCGCTGGTGCGCACGTGAAGTTGGCGCATTTATTTGGCCTCCGTTCTTTCGAAAGTTTTCGAATCTATCCTTAACAGGAAAATTTGGAAACATCTCAATTTTTTTAATCTTAACTCTGATCGCCAGTATGGCTTTCGTAAGAAACGCTCTACAGGTGATCTTATTTCCCTTCTCTCTAACTCTTGGTTCACGGTTCTTCGACATTTCGGCGAATATTTTGCTGGCTCTGGACATATCGAAAGCTTTCGATAGAGTCTGGCACAAAGCTTTGATTTCCAAACTTCCTCTTTCGGAATCTATCCTTCTCTCCTCTGATCGTTTTATAGCAGCTGCTGTAGACGGTCACCGTTAATCCTTTAAATCTATTAATAGTAATGTTCCTGTAGGATTTGTAATATCCCCAGCACTTTTTCTGCTTTCATTAATAATCTTCTCTCTGTTACTTAATCAACTATCCTCTCCTATGCCAATGACTCCATTCTTCAATACTTTTTTCAATTTGAAAGGCGCCACTCTCTTCAGCAGTTAATAAGCGCAAGGAGGGTAGCTTTGGAGCAACTAACCTCTTGTCTATCTCGCATTTCAAATTGGAGAAGAAAACATAGTCGTCTTCAATGCTATCCAAAACTCAATTCCTCCATCTCTTTTCTACTCGACACAATCTTCCACACAACTATATCTTTTTCGAAAACACACAACTCAAACCTTCATCATCAGTCCTTAATATTCTCGGTTTTTCTTTTTCTTGTGATTTTTTGGGGAAAGATCACATTACTTCTCTTTCTAAACAAGCTTCTAAGAGGTTGGGTGTACTGAGGCGCTTCAGTATTTCTTCACTCCACCCCAGTTGCTTGCTCTGTATAGGGGTGTTGTTCGCCCTTGTATGAAATACGCGTCACACACCTGGGGTGGTTCCACTTATACAGCAATACTTGAGAAGGTGGAGTCTAGGTCTTTTCGTCTTATCAACTCTCCTGCTCTTACTAATTCTCTCCAATCTCTTTCTGCCCGTCGAATTGTTGCGTCACTCTCTCTATAGTATCGCTATTACAATGGACACTGCTCTTCTTAACTCTCTAGTAGTATACCTCTTCCATTGAGAAGGGCTCGTGAAACTCGTCTTTCTACACAGTCTCATCCTTTCTCTATCCAATTATCCGACCTCAGACTTAGCTGCTATACTCAATATTACATGTACTCTACTGGTAAAGTCTGGAACACATTCCCTTCATCTTTTTTCCCAACTTCCTATGACTTACACACCTTCAAACGTCGTGTTTCAGGTCACGTCGGCTTTTAATTTGACCTGGTTTCCGTCTTTCCCCCTAACTTTTTTGAGATTTGGCAGGCCTCTGGCCTTTGCCCACCAGAGGTGAGATTATATATATATATATATATATATATATATATATATATATAATATATATAATATATATATATATATATATATATATATTATATATATATATATACACTCTAACACCACAGATCTTTTCCAAAGAGTAATATTACAATCTGGAAATGCTTTATGTCCATGGGCAACAAGCATAAACCACAGAAATTTTGCTCAAGATTCTGGGAAAAAGTTTGGCTGCGAACTACAGGAAGGAACTGAGGAAAATTATTTACTCTGTATGCAAAGCATCGAAGCTAGAGATTTGGTTCAATTTACCACTGACACAGGAGTGAGTATCACGAAAATTATATATATTTATAAATGTAAAATAAAAAAAAATAAATGTTCATAATTTATAAAATAAACAAATAAATAATTTTCAAATATGAATACAAACATAAAATTTATCTTATTTAATCATAATATATTTTTACACAAGGAGTGGGGTGTAGCTCCCATATATGTTTTACCACGAATAGATGGTGACTTTCTACCTGATCATCCAGAAACTCTCCTGAAGCAGAAAAGATACAGTAAGGTCGATATGATTATGGGAGTAACGAAAGATGATGGAAGCATCATTTTAGGAAGTGAGTTTTCATTTGTTAGCATTGTTTTTGTTTTGGCTGTAGTTGCTTTAGTAGTTGTTTTGTTGTTGTTGTTGCTTATGTTGTTGGTGTTGTCGTTTCTGTTGTTGTTAATGTTTTGCTACTGTTTTATAGTTATCACAGTCGCTCAGAGGCAGAACCCTTTTCTATTGGGATGTAATATAAAAATAAACATGTTCTGTATGGAACAAAATCCTTATAATGCTCACCTAATAATTCCAATTTATATATATATATAAAATGCAAATTTTGCAGGTCAGCACTGACGCAAAGTTTAAACTGAAATATTAAATTCTGTTAAAAAAAACATAAAATAGAAGAGAATTCTACAAAACAAAGGTGGCTGAAAAGTAGAAAGCACCACAGCTATCCAGCCTGCAGTTGCCGATAATCACACAAATTTCATGTACAGGCACTGCACCCTACATTCAATAAGAGTCTTGTAAAGGCATATTCGCAGTTGTAGTATCTATAGAGAGGAGACAAAGCACCAACGTCCAGTTGCAATGACAGAGGGTCTACTGCTTTTGAGAATACGAAAAAGCTTAAAAAAGTATTTTGGTCATTGACTCGACCATATCCAAAAGATCAATGAAAGAAGAGCCTCCACATACATTGGAGCAGTAATAAACGCAAGAACACATGAGACGCTATATAGTTTAACTAGTTGAGAACAGGAAAAAAATCTCGCATTCTAAATATAACTCTCAACTTGTAATAAGGATGCCTAACAATTGTTGAGATATAAGGTTTCTAGAACATATTTTTGTTAAAGCCAAAGATGTTTTTATTACCAACAGGAGAGACGGAAGAATTATCGAATGCAATAAAAGAGTTAGGAGATATCTTTAAGGGGTGAATTTGTAGAATTTGCTTGTCTAAAGAGCTGAATTTCACAAGGCTGAAACAAATCAACTGGGAAACTTCATTCTGATCAGCAAGAATAGAATTGGAAAGATTAAGGTAAAATGGAATTCTAGATTCAAGATAATGAGCAGATTTGAAATGATGAAAAGACTGTAGGGTCGAATCATCGGCATAGGAAGGGATTAAGTTAGATGAGCAGCTGAAAAAAATCACAATGAAAAGTAAGACTAGAACAATAGATAAGACAGAAATCTGATGAACACTACAATTGATAACAAAGAAAGAAATCTCCTCATCAACAGAAAGTCTAAATGGAACGATTTAAAAGAAAGCTAAAAATAACTAAGTAAAGAGAAGGGGAAACCCAAAGGAGAGGAGCCTTGGAAAGCAGAGATACACTTCACACCTTGCCAGATGACTTGGATATGTCAAGCACCATCACTCAAGACCCCTCATAGTTCTTAAAGGTAGAATACAATAAATCAGTGATAAAGAAAGGTATATCACCAATACACCTCGAGTTGAGAATGATATACTCATGACTGAAAAGAAAGGAATGGTATCCCAGATACCATTCATTAGGTCCGTTAGAGAAGGATTATTATTGTAGTTGTTGTTATTGTAATTGGTATTGTTAATGTTGTTGTACTTATTTATCATTGTTATTATTGTTGTTTATCCTCTTCTACTTCTTCTTAATTATTAATATTGTTATTGTCGTTACTTTTGCTATTATTTTATTATTTATTGGTAATGTTATTGTTGTTGTTGTTGCTGTTATTGATTCTGTGATCACCTTTTTACTACTTTAAAATTGTTATTTTTTCCCCTAATAAAAGTTAAGCATCGATTTAAATTCAAATCTTCTTCCTCATTTTACTATATATATATATATATATATATATATATATATATATATATATATATATATATATATATATATATATATATATATATATATATATATATATATATATATATATATATATATATATATA
>SEYY01000433.1:57130-58884 GCA_009176605.1 Armadillidium nasatum
CCCCTACCAACAAAAATTACTAGACGCAAGGAGGGTTGCCTTGGAGCAGCTGACCTATTTCAAATTGGGGCAAAGAAAACATGGTTGTTTCAAATGCCACCAAAACTCAAATCCTCCATCTCTCTACTCGATACAATCTTCCACACAACTATGATATCTTCTTCGAAAACACTCAAATCAGACCTTCATCTGTTCTTAATATTCTTGGTGTTTCCTTTTCTCGTGATCTTTCTTGGAAAGATCACATTACCTCTCTTTCTAAACAAGCTTCTAAGAGGTTGATGTGTTCTGAGGCGCCTTCAGTATTTCTTCATTCCACCCCAGTTACTTGCTCTGTATAGGGGTGTTGTTCGCCCCTGTATGAAGTATGCGTCACACATCTGGAGTTGTTCCACTCTTACAGCTCTCCTGGAAAAGGTGGAGTCTAGGGCTTTTCGTCTTATCAACTCTCCTGCTCTCTAATTCTTTCCAATCCCTTTCTGCCCATCGAATTGTTGCGTCACTCTCTCTATACTATCGCTATTACAATGGACACTGCTCTTTTGAATTCTCTCGTCGCATACCTCCTCCACTGAGAAGGGCTCGTGCGACTTTCTACACAGTCTCATCCTTTCTCTGTCCAACTCTCTGACCCCAGACTTAACTGCTATGCTCTGTCCTACATGTACTCTACTGGTAAAGTCTGGAACACTCTCCCTTCCTCTATTTTTCCAACTTCCTATGACTTACACACCTTCAAACGTCGTGTATCAGGTCACGTCGGCCTTTAATTTGACCAGGTTTCCGTCTTTCCCCCTAACTCTGGTGGAATTTTAGTAGGCCCCTGGCCTTTGCCCACCAGAGGTGAAATATATATATATATATATATATATATATATATATATATATATATATATATATATATATATATATATATATATATATATATATATATATATATATATATATATTTTTTTTTTTTGCTTTTTTTTCTTCTTTTCTTAAGTTTAATACAACTCTATGTTTTTAATCTAAAATTATGAACAGCATTAATTATATGAGAAACACAAATGAAAATTAATGATTATAATAATAAATATTGGAATACCAAAAAAAAAAAAAAAAAAACATTAAATAAAAATATTCATTAATAAATGAATTAGATAAGACTCAAAAAAATCACACAATAATAAATTAAAATGATAGTAAAATAACAGTAGAAACAAATTGATATCATTTAAATGCTTGCATGCAATAATAAAAGAATTGGATAGGACTTTAAATGACCCAAAAAAATAAGGTCACATATACATATATATATATATATATATATATAATATATATATATATATATATATATATATATATATATATATATATATATATATATATATATATATATATATATATATATATATATATATATATATATATATATATATATACAAAATATATAAATATCCTTTTTTCAAAGACTCGTTTCATACTCAGTTGTAAATGGCAAATCAATTATGGTAAGACTAAAAATCATATATCATCAAAAAAATTAAGAAAAATATATAGATCAAAATTAATTATTAAAATGATCTTCCCAAAAATAAAATAATAATTATAATTTTTAATTTCCATAAATTTGATTACCAAAATAAATAAATCAATAAATGAATGTGGTAGTGCTAAAGCCAATCTAGTACAAAAATTAAAATAATTACAATAAAATAATAAAATTAAAATCCTAATATTTGATAAAAGTCAGAGAGAGAGAGAGAGAGAGA
>SEYY01000434.1:0-5000 GCA_009176605.1 Armadillidium nasatum
TGAAAAATTCACAGTATGGGACAGTTGCAAATAATTGATATTAAAAAAAAGTAATTTTCTTGGATTCATGGCAAATTTATCAACTACTGTTTGAATAAAGTAATCATAACTGTCAAACACAAAATTTTCTGTGTACACTCATTCCAGCAAGCCGTTATACCTGTTCTCTACCATAGTGCTTCGTAGTCAGGTCTTGATCCTCCGCAGAGTACTGAAAAAGAACTCTACTGTACTGGTGGTTCATGGCTAGGCGAGCAGTATCAGCAGAGCCTTTTTTTGTCGCCGGAAAGAAAAGTTCAGTCTTCTTTAAGACTTGGGAGAAGACAAGATCTTTTAGTTCTTCACTACTCAGTTTCTTTCCCTTCCAAATTTTGTATCAAGGTTTCACCTCTACTTCTAGGCCATCTAAATGGTAAAAGCTGCAAAATGAAGATGCCTTTTCTTTTAATTAATCGATTATCATGAGTAACATGCGGAAAGGATGTAAATATGTTAATGCAAAGGCAGGTGTATTTTCAATAGAAAACCGTAATTTTAAAGAAGAGGTTATATAGGATCCAGATACGGAATTATTAAGGATCTTCTCCAGAACTCCGTGGGATTTGTTGCTGGATGGATACTGTAATATTGCTGCCTACCAACAACCCGTGGTATATTCAGATCCAGTCCCAGTTGCTCAGCAATTTGATTATCTTCTTTTAGCACTTTTGTCTTCACCCTTACGATGGTGCCTAACCATTTCCTCAATGCATTGAATGTGCTGCGATGTTTTGAAGATATCCATGATCTTGGATTGCAGAGCATTCACATCTAGTTCTAATACCACATAGTGCTGCAGTCATGATGAATAACAACTTATATGCTGCTGAATACACCTCAAAGGTGCTTTTTCTTGTGGCGGTTTTTCCTTTAATAGAAAGGGTTTCTAACGCTTGTATTACTCGCACCTTGTCCGGCATAAGCTCTGATCTTTCGCACTAATTTTCATCTCAATACTGACTCGCGGAAGACGTAATAATGTATTTTATAGTTCCCACAGTATTGTGCATTTCAGGCATTGTGTTCAAATCATTTACTACCAGATTTAGTTTGTGTGAAGAGCAATGGAAGAACAATACTTTTTTATACTTTATATAATATATATATATATATATATATATATATATATATATATATATATATATATATATATATATATATATATATATATATATATATATATATATATAATATATATATATATATATATATATATACGAAGTCATTCGTTTAGGTTTTAATACGTCAATTGCATAATAATTTAATAATTGGAACTGTAGGTTATTATAAATTATTATTATTATTATTATTATTATTATTATTATTATTATTATTATTATTATTATTATTATTATTAAGGTATTTTAATTAAGATTTAATTAAATTTGTTGGCTGACTACTGACAATTTCTGATATTCCAGATACATTAATCTACCTCATTTTATTATTTTATGCCTCTCTGAGAAAAAGGAAAAGGAAAATATATTACAATGACATCTAACTATTATATATATATATATATATATATAATATATATATATATATATATATTATATATATATATATATATATATATATATATATATATATATATATATATATATATATATATATATATATATATATATATATATATATATATATGCACCGCGATGCAGAAAATTTCAAATGAGATTAATAAATCAGAAATATCAGAAACTGTCAGTAGTCAGCCAGCAGATTTAATAATATCTTAAAGACCTTAATAATAATAATAATAATAATAATAATAATAATAATAATAATAATAATAATAATAATAATAATAATAATAATAACCTACAGCTCCAGTTATTAAATTCTCATGTAATTGACGTATCAGAACCTAAACGGATGGCTTCGGTAAATAAGGAGAGACGATCGTGATCCGACACAGACAGACCTTGTTACTCAAAAAGTGTGACGTCATAGGCGTAATGACACTTACAAGAAAATCTATAGCTCACACAAGCCAAATCCCTTTAAAATTTACGAACAAGAAGACGCCCAAAAGCTGATATATATATATATATATAATATATAACTATTTTTTATATATATATATTATATATATATATATATATATATATATATATATATATATATATATATATATATATATATATATATATATATATATATATATATATATATATATATATATATATATATATATATATATATATATATATATATATATATATATATATATATATATATATATATATATATATATATATATATATATATATATATATATATATATATATATATATATATATATATATATATATATATATATATATATATATATATATATTATATATATATATATATATATATAAATTAGATTTTAAAGTCTGTTATAACTCTCACAGACTATTTTCATAAAGAAAATTAATTTCTGCTATTGGACTCGAACCAACAACCTTTAAGATGGTAAGTCTTGCGCGCTGACCACTAGGTTATGGCGTTTCAAAAGGAATTCGCATTGGAACTGCTCATGATCTACAGTCATGACGTCAGTCCCAAAGGACTTCTCCGACTGCAACTCAAGCAAAGAGTCAACTGAGGTCAAAGGTTCGAATCCATCACTCGCAGGACAATTAATAATATTATAAATATATTATATATATAATATATATATATTATATATATATATATATATATATATATATATATATATATATATATATATATATATATATATATAATCTATTATATAACTGTATCTGCGAGGGTTGGATCCAACCTTTGACCTAGTTGCCCTTTGCTTGAGTTGCAGTCGGGAAAGTGCTTTGGGACTGACGTCATGACTGCAGATCATGAGCAGTTCCACTACGATTTCCTTTTGAACCGTCATAGACCAGTGGTCAGCGAGCAAGACTTACCATCTTAAAGGTTGTTGGTTCGAGCCCAATAGCAGACATTAATTTTCGATATGAAAATAGTCTGTGAAAGTTATAACAGACTTTAAAATCTATTATATAATTGTCTGGGAATGATGGATTCGACCTTTGACCTCATTGCCCTTTGCTTAAGTTGTGGTCGGGGAAGCCTTTTGGAATTGACTTTATGACTGTAGATCATGAGCAGTTCCAATGCGATTTCGTTTTGAAGGGCCATAGCCAAGTGGTCAGCTCGCAAGACTTACCATCTTAAAGGTTATTTAGGCTCTAAAATATATAAATGAAGATGTGAATGAGAAGTCAGAAACTAGAGTAGGAGCAAAGGGGATTTTATAAAAAATTAAACCCTTATGAGGTGACTTTCATGATTTCAGTATGAGGATCCTTTCCTGACAGATTTGATGTCGTAAATGAAAAGTTACAGGGCGAAGAAATGGGCGTAGGAACTGTAGTTAACTTGTACAAATAACTCTCTCAGCACCTTTTTATCCGAAATGAAAATATCATTTAAAGTTGTTGGAAACACTAGCAAAGGAAAACTTAAAATAGTGTAACAAGTAAGAATTGAAGAAAATATATCTGAAAAGAAGTAAAAAACATAAGAGATTGATTGATGAATCTGAGAAAGAAGTTGAAAGTAATCCAAACACCATTCTTCAGAATAGTTACTTGAATATATTAAACAAAACAAATTATAAACTGAGTTTTATAAACTAAAATTTTGTATACAGCAGATTCTCTGAAATTTTTTTATTTCCTATATATATATATATATATATATATATATATATATATATATATATATATATATATATATATATATATATATATATATATATATATATATATATATATATATATATATATATTATATCTCCTCCGGTGGGCAAAGGCCGGAGGCCTACTGGATTAACACTATTCTGGTCGTGTTGGCCGACGTGTCCAGATACACGGCGTTTGAAAGTATGCAAGTCAAAGGAAGTTGGGAAAACAGATAAAGGGAGTGTGTTCCAGACTTTACCAGTAGAGTATATGTAAGATTGAGCATAGCGGTTAAGTCTGGGGTCGGAGAGTTGGACAGAGAAAGGATGAGACTGTGTAGAAAGAACGTGTCGCACGAGCATTTCTCAATGGAGGAGGTATGCAACGAGAGAGTTCAGAAGAGCAGTGTCCGTTGTAATAGCGATAGTATAGAGAGAGTGACACAACAATTCGACGGGCAGAAAGAGATTGGAGAGAGTTAGTAAGAGCAGGAGAGTTGATGAGACGAAATGCCCTAGACTCCACCTTCTCAAGGAGAAGCTGTATGAGTGGAACCATCCCAGATGTGTGAAGCATACTCCATACAGGGGCGAACAACACCCCTATACAGAGCAAGCAACTGGGGTGGCGTGAAGTAATTCTGAAGGCGCCTCAGAACACCCAACCTCTTAGAAGCTTGTTTAGAGAGAGAAATAATGTGATCTTTCCAAGAAAGATCACGAGAAAAAGAAACACCGAGAATATTAAGAACAGATGAAGGTTTGAGTTGTGTGTTTTCGAAGAAGATATCATAGTTGTGTGGAAGATTGTGTCGAGTAGAGAGATGGAGGAACTGAGTTTTTGAGGACATTGAAAACGACCATGATTTTTCTGTCCCAATTTGAAATACGTGAAAGATCAGAGGTTAGTTGCTCCAAGGCTACCCTTCTCGAGTCTAATAACTGTTGTTGGGATGGACGTCTTTCAAACTGAAAAGGAGTAATGAAGTATGGAGTCATCAGCATAGGAGTGGATAGGATATAAGGTAATAGAAAGAAGGTCATTAATGAAAAGCAGAAAAAGTGTTGGAGATAGGACAGAACCCTGAGGAACACCACTATTAATAGATTTAAAGGAAGAACGGTGGCCGTCTACAACAGCTGCTATAGAACGACCGGAAAGGAAATTAGAGAGATCACAGAGAGAAGGATAGATACCGAAAGAGGGAAGTTTGGAAATCAAAGCTTTGTGCCAGACTCTATCGAAGGCTTTCGATATGTCTAGCGCCACAGC
>SEYY01000434.1:12500-47500 GCA_009176605.1 Armadillidium nasatum
AATAAATAAAACTTTCGCCTATTTCACTTACCATTAACCATGGTGTAATTTCATTAATTACATTCCAAATTACCGAAATCAATACCAGCAGTTTCAACATCTAAAATCTCTCATATAAAAAATTCTAAAATTACAATTTCAATAAATCATCCTCCATATTTTACCTATTTTTATCCCCGATTTCTCTTCATTTCTCCTGATCTCCTATATTATCTTAATCTCTTTAATAGCCATAGCTAATTAAAGTGTGAAGGATAGACAACAAATGGTAGTAAATATGACTAAAAAGAACCACCATGAACATTTCTACTCCATTCAATAACTCGCATGTATAAGTTTATTCAGGCTCATCATGTAGTTTCTTCTCCAATCAAAACTTTAGTTTTCTTATTTACTGTGCAAATTTCACACTTATATACCAAGAAAAAGTTTCAAATCACATTAGTTTTTTTAAAAATGCTTTCCATGTGTCTGGGTTTTCATCTAGCTTTTTTTTCACTGTCACTGTGACAACTTACCTTCTACTCCTTTTAGTATCAGAATATTTCCTCTTTTCATCTAAGCTTTAATTAATATTCTTTTCTTCCTCCATTTGTTTTTCCTCTCTCTGCAAGATCTTTCCTTCACTGTTCAACTTTTTTTGCTTTATTCTTATTTAAGTCCCCTTTTAGGATCAGACATTTTTTCTTTCAACTACAGACTACTTGGATACCTCCAGTTTGATCCTTGAAGAGCTTTTAAAGAATTGATTGACCCAATAATGACAATTATCCAATTTTTGAAATATTTGCTGTAATGTTAAATTCTTCAAATAATCCACATATATTTTCAAAATATTTCTTTGCTAAAATATATATCAAATTAGTAATAAACATCCAACAAATTTTACAGCACTTGAATTTTGAATCTATGATGAAAGCAATTTTTTCAAACTATTATTTTCTCCAAACTCATATTTATTACAGAGGTCGTTCAATATTTTCCCTTAGAATCAAATTGTTGTATTTATAAATAAGCAAATGTTTAAATTTTGCTTTAATAGACTTTCCTAACTAACTTAAGACAAAGAAAACCCCACCCCCACTCCACAACAAAAAAAAAAAAAAATAACATTAATTTTCATGTACACTATATATATATATATATATATATATATATATATATATATATATATATATATATATATATATATATATATATATATATATATATATATATATATATATATATATATATATATATATATATATATATATATATATATATATATATATATATATATATATATATATATATATATATATATATATATATATATATATATATATATATATATATATATATATATATATATATATATATATATATATATATATATATATATATATATATATATATATATATATATATATATATATATAAAATAAAATAAAATATAAAATAAACCTTAGGAGGGCTAAATGGGTATGTTTCTGGGACTTTAATTTCTAAGTGGAATGTGCCTCCTTCATACGGTGTATCTGGTGGACCAGCAATTTTCCCTCTTAAATCTTTGTAGTTATCAGCCACAAGTTCTATATTGATTGTACATCTTTGGGCCTATAAATAAAAAGACATTCTCATAAAAGTAGTGAGTAATATATAAATATAGTTGTTGCACTTATTTTACATTATTTTATATTGAAAATAGGAAGAGTCACCCTCATTCCCAAAACTTTTGACTCTTTCTTTCTAAAACAAATATGTTCAATCTCCATTTTTACAAAATTGATCTTTCATCAACTCAATTTGGTTTGATAAAAAATCTTATAACAGATTATACAATAATTCCTCTTACTGAAAAGATACACAGAGTTCTAAATGACAAATAAACAAACATACTGCTGCTATTAGAATTTTCAAAAGAATTTGATGTTGTTCCACACGATTTACTCCTAAATATATTAGAAAGACTTAGCATTTTGAATGGCTCCTTAAACTGATTTCAGTAATATCTAATAGAAGTCAATACTTTAAATTAAGAGCCATATCGTCCTCCCTCGTTCAATTTCTCAAGGGGAGCCTAAGGAGTCTATTTTGGGGCCACTATACTTTAACATCTATATTAATGACTTTCAAAACTGTCATAATTCTTTACATTCTCAACATGCTGATGATACTGATATTCTAGTAACAGATACACTGAACATAAAAGTAATAATGTGTTAGAAAATATAGTAACCATAGAAGAAGATAAAACTTTCCCAGAAAATACAAAAAACACAATATGGTAATAACCATTAAAAACAAATGTTAAAACTCCTATTACTAAATATTAGGGATGGGCCGGATAGCAAATTTTCAAAAGCAAGATATGGTTATCTGGTTTTTACTATGTGGCTGGATATTTGGCTAAAATTGCCAAATATTAATTTAAATTAACATTAATAGCTTAATATATATATTTAGTGATGGCATCCGCATCCTCACTTGCGAAAATTCTCCATCCGCATCCGCACTTTTGAAAACTCAACATTTGCATCCACACTTTCGAAAATTCAACTTGACAAAAATTCTACATCCACAAATGAGAAAATATGACATGCAATCCATCACTAATTATTATATATATATATATATATATATATATATATATATATATATATATATATATATATATATATATATATATATATATATATATATATATATATATATATATATATATATATATATATATATATATATATATATTCCATACAGAGATGGAATTTATGAAAATACTTTTTCATTTTAATTTATTCCCAAAGATCCAAGTGGAAAAAATATTAATAAGAAAGTGATTTACTAATATCTTCAGACTCACTCTTCATTTTCCTACTGTACTCAACAAAAATATACTTAAAACTTCTGTATAGAGAAACACTTATATCTCAACATAATAGAAATATTCTTACTATAATTGAAGCTACATTCCCACAAGGCCAGTTCATTCTTATAAGTTATAACTCCCTCTCAATTTATAGTTTCTTCAGACACAAAGAATCTCGCACAATGCTTCTCAGATCCTCATTAATTTATTTATTTAAGTGTACCAGCTGTAATGAGACATATGCAGCCCAAATTGGTCTACAATTGAAAGCAAGGATTAATAAGCATAGAGGAGTTCCTTTGGAACAGATCCTCCTCTTTGCTCTCCTGTACGCTCTGACATAAAAGACCATGGACATACCAACCCTTTTTCTTCATTAAATTTCTCTGTTCATCAACATGCATCTTCCTTTCTTCTTGATCGTAGGATTTTGAAGTTTTATATATAAAAACTCATTGCCCATCTTTAAATGATCAAGCTTCTTCTATTGTCCTTTTTACCTCTATTTATATTTGTTATTTCAATATTAATATTACTTTATTTTTTATTTTTTTATTGCAAATATTATTATTTTAAATATCTTATATATAAACTTAATGAATTTATATTTTGATTGTATCTTAAAAAAATAGAAATTTGTAAAATCTAATTTGTGCTGAAGATGGACAGAGATACAGTGTTAAACATTCACAGCGTATTAAATGTGTATGTGGAAACCTTTAATATTTGCTTTAACTTTTATAATTAGATTAAAGTTCACTAGGAATGAAGCTATCTCAACTTATATATATATATATATATATATATATATATATATATATATATATATATATATATATATATATATATATATATATATATATATATATATATATATATATATATATATATATATATATATCCTCTTCCAGGAAGGGTTTTCAACCTGTTGTTGGGTATACAAAAAATTATTCTAAATAAAAAATGTGTATCTCACTCAACTATACAACCTCTGAAAATTTTATGAACTTGACATGGGTAAAAAAAAAACTAAACCCTCAAAATATTATTTTTTAGGAAAAAAAAAATTTTAACTATGATTTTTTATTTATTATTATTATTATTTCCTCTGGTGGGAAAAGAGCAGAGGCCTAACAACTTCCACCATTCCTGGGGAAAAAGTTGAAAAAATCTGGCCATCAATGGCCTACATGACCCAATACACGTCGTTTAAAAAAAGTGTGCAAGTCACAAGAAGTTGGGAAAATAGAATGAAGGGAGTGTTTCAGACATTACTAGTAGAGTACATGTAAGATTGAGCATTGCTGTTCAGTCTGGGGTCAGAGAGTTGAACAGATAAAGGATGAGACTGTGTAGACAGGCATGTAGCATGAGTTTCTCAATGGAGGAGGTATGTGATGAGAGAGTTCAGAAGAGCAGTGTTCGTTGTAATAGTGATAGTACAGAGTGACACAACAATTTGATGGACTGAAAGAGATTGGAGAGTTAGTAAGAGAAGGAGAGTTGATAAGACAAAAAACCCAAGACTCTACCTTCTCAATGAGAGCTAAATGAGTGGAACCATACCATGTGTGAAGCATACTCCACACAGGGGTGGACAACACCCCTATAGAGAGTAAGCAATTGGATATTAGTGGTAATTCGACTTTTTGGGCAGTCATGAAAATTTTAAGTATAGCAAAATGAATATTGATGATTTAACTATCTACAGATCAATTATCAAGTCATTTTGACATAGGTAATAAATATGCTGAAAAATTTCCATAAATTTTGCTACCATACACATGTTCAAACATTTTTTTTTTGTCAAATTATTTCTAGATAATCTATATTATTCTATCTATTTATATTAATAAAAATCACTATGGAAAATCCATTTTTAAATAATAATTGGTTATTGGTTAGTTTTACCCAGTTTCATTTTTTTTGTCACCTGCAATTTTAAAAATATTAATTTTCATATTTCCATATACTTTATATTAAAATATTCAGAAAAGTTCATATTTCTCAAAATATGATCACAGTAATTATTAATTTTTATTATTATAATTATTATTATTATTATTATTATTATTATCATTATTATTATTTACTATTATTAATTTTATTATTCCTGAAATTGTTATTATTGTTATGATTCCTCTATTGTTTTTGTATCATTCTTATTATTAACATTTTTTCTATGTGTAGTTATTATTATAACAATTTCTATTATAGTTAATAACTTGAGTTATCAAAAATATTAGATTATTTTTATAATTATTAGTTTGGTAAAAAATGAAATATTACTATAAATTTTGGAATTCCTATCTTTATTATTATTATTATTATTATTATTATTATACTATTTTTTTTTTTTTTTTTTTTTTTTTTTTTTTTTTTTTTTTTTTTTAATTTTTTTTATTATTATTATTGTTAATTATTATTATTTATTGTTTATTAACTTTATTACTTTTATTTTTTTTTATTTTTTTTTTTTTTTTTTTTTTTATATTTTTTTTCAGTGAAGAAATTGATTTTAATAATAAAAATTTATTTCTTATAATATAAATCTTAATATGGACTGACAGGACAAAATAATCTCTTCAGAAGTCCATTTCAGTTTTTATTGAGAAATGAAATTTGTAAAACTTTTGTAAGTATACAAGATTATAACTGAAAGTCTACTTGATTAATTTATTGATCGATTATTATTATTATTAAAATTATTACTGTCTAGCATTGATACAAAGTTACAAACTGACTGTTGAAAAAGAAAATTACATATCAGCCCATTTTAATGCACTCACCATAATCTGGAAAGTGCAAAATGACCCAAATAAGTTCTGTGACATGTGACTACTTAACTAAGTAGTAACGGAACTTATTTTTCAATCTGACAAAAGAATATAAGAAAACAAGAGACAATAAGAAGCTACAAGGGTCTATCAATAAAATCCCACACAAAATAAAACAGGTAACTTGCTTAACCAAATACACATGCAACATGCAAAATATTTAACCCAATATGGCTTATATATGAACTAATCAAGCCAAATCAAACAACCACACCCAAAGGTTTGTCAAAACTATCATTAGTGAAACCTAATGCAAACTCCAACCTCAAATGTAAAACTACAGCTATAGTATATGCAAATTATACATTACTAGTCATTTGATGTCATTACTATGGTCATATTTTTACTGCATGCAGGTTAATTTTGAATAATAATTAACTATCTCCTCACCAATTAGGTTTAGTAATATATTTGAAGATGACCAGACCATTCATATACCTATCCAGTTCTTTCTTAAATTTTGCCAGTTAATCAAAATCAACAACTTATGTTGCAAATATTTAGAAAAAAATTTTAATATTGTTGAATGAGTATTTTCTAACATCTAGATGGCATGGCTTGTTTTTAACTATCACAACCCCTGGTTTCCCTTCCATGATCTACTGTAAAGAATTTATCGACCTCCATATAATCAAGAGAGGTAAATATTTTGTAAACTAGTATCATATCCCCTCTAAGAATCACCTTTTGACAGAAAGCATTTTTAACTTTTTCAGCCTCTCGTCATAATTACTCTCAATGATAGACAGTTGATTTATATTCCAACTTTTTTTTAAATAATGTATTTTTTTAAATAAGGAGCCCAAACTTGTGTACAATACTTCAATATTGGCCTAACATAGCTGTTATACGGTTTACTCATAACCTTGCTCTTGTAGAGCATTGCAATTTATCATACCTGATACTATTCCTAGCTTCCAAACACTGACCAGCCACTTTATGATTGCTGCTAATAATCACACCCAAATCTTTTTCTTTGTCTACAGATTCATGCTAATCTCAATTTATATTGAAATTAAATCCTTCTTTTGTGTAACCTACATAAAGAACTTTGCATTTTTTCAACTATTGAAATACATTTGCCACTCATCTACCCATTCCAAGAAATCTATCTCGGAGATAGAATTGAAACAATAAATCACCTATTACTACTTATTGATGTAGCCACTTTAGCATGGTATCATCTGCAAACTTGAAAGACTTACATTATGTCTCTAGTCTAAATCATAAATACATATGAGGAACAGTTGTGACCTTAACATTGAACCCTGTGAAACATCACTCTTCACCATTTCCCATGGTTTTACTGGCATTCAGTAGTACACACTACTTTTATTCTTCAACCACTTTACCTATACCACATTGTGATAACTTTAGCATCAGCATTAAATTGGTTACCTTATTAAAGGCTTTGATGATCTAAATTGGTTCTCTCTGGTCAATGCAGTCAGAAATGTATTCCATAAATTTTAAAAAGTTTATCTGATATGTTCTATGCTTTCCAAAACTATTTTGGGATTTTTAAGGTATTTTCTATTTCCTTATCACCCAAATGTTTCTCTATAAAACTTTTCAGCAATTTTTCTGAAACTTTTACAACCAGAGATTTTAAGGGAATAACAATGAATAGGTCTAACATGTAAATAAGATGTTAAAATAAGGTTTATGAGTTGTAACTGAATGGAAAGAAAATAGAATGAATGTTTCCATACCAGAATCACCTTATTTATACACTATAAACTCTTAAGATACCCCTCTCACTGAAAAAGTTCTTTCATAAAAAAGTCCTACTGCAAATCTCACTAATTTGCAACACAGGTACAGTCGTGAACAAAAGTTCGTTCCTATTAGGCTGAAAATAAATATTTATATAAAATGGGGATCAATTCAGGTTCAGCCAAAAACAGTTCAATTAAGCCCCTCTCAATGTTTTTATTGTCTTTTTATTCAAAATAGAGCTTTTATGAAATGATTTCCATTTTATATAAATATTTATTTCCAGCCTAATAGGAACGAACTTTTGTTCACGACTGTACCAAAAACTTTCATTACAGGCAGATGTTTTTTCTGCTGATAGTTTGAAAAATAGAACAGGATGTAGACAAAATATTCAGAGTAACTGAAAGGTGGGAAGAGTTAATAGTATATGGAGAATGATCAGAAGTTAAATGACTAAAATATTAGCTTCAATCTCCAAGATGATGAAGCATTAGAGTGAAATGCACTATCTGCTAAAGGTTGTTGTGAAAAGAAATGAAAGATATGTTTACCAGCTTGTCTTAAAAACTAAAAGACCAAATGCTGAGTGAAAATAGAAATCACACAAAATACTTCACTTAAATTACTTTTCTAACTTTTTGCTTAATACTATAACAAAGGAAGAATATTTCTCAAAGTTGATTAGCAGTCAAATTAAAAGTCTACACTATATTTTCATCTAGTTTTGGGAAATTAATCATTTTGTGCTGGCACCAACTTAAAAGTGAAATAATCAAATAATTATTTAAACACCATTTCATTATGACAAAATCAAAGTATATGGTTTGTGAATGAAAAATATCCTTAGAATGAAAAATATTTTATGGCTAAATTAAATAAAGTCTACAGAAATAATTTGAAAAGTTCTCATCAAACAAAAATTATATCTATCCTCTTTGAGCAAGGTCAACAGCCAACTAAATTTTTACTTCATAGATTACTCTATAGACATTCTTAGTTCATTTGTGAAACATTTAATGCAAAATAGTCCTAATACATCTGGGTATAAGGTTGAAAATCAAAAGTAAGTACATGGATAGTGAATTATCAATACAACATGAAAGGGTTGAAAGAGCTTTACAAACTATGAATCTATGATGTATAACAATAAGATTTAGATAATTAAAAATAGCAAACATTAATACAACAATGGTTTAAAAAAATAAAACAAATACAACAATGATTGAAAAAATAAATTAATGTTTCTCAATGAGTGCTAAATGACATTTGAACAGAATCCTATTTTTAGACTATTATATGATTAAAATTTTGATCAGACTTTCAACTATAACAATATAATAATAATGATAATTTACCTCATCACTTTTTATTACTTCTTTGAACTCTCTTTTTATGCGCTGAATTGCAATATCACCCATTTCTTTTAACTACAAAAGTGCTTATCATTTCTTAAATAAATACGATTATTTACTACTACTACCTATGACAAGGAGTAAGAGCAGTAAGTAAATTCCTGTGATATATATATATATATATATATATATATATATATATATATATATATATATATATTATATATATATATATATATAATATATATATATATATATATATATATATATTATATATATATATTGCTAAAAGAGTGGGTTAAAAAAATTTAAATTTGAAAATTAAAATTGAATTACATAAATGAAAGAATCTAAGAAACTTACCATAATAGATTTTTAAAGAACTTTTTGCATTTCAAGTTCAGAAATTATAAATTTATATAATTAAGAACTAATTAAATACAAGAACTAATTGAAAAGATGAAGTAGGATAGTTTAAGGAAAAGAAACTTTACCTCTACTAACCTTTGAATTTTGAAATTAAAATTTGATATTCAACAACAACAACAAAAAAAAAACCTTTCAACACATTTTTAAAATACTTGAAACTATGTTGAAGTTTTAATAAGAAGGGAAGTATGTATTCATATATGAAATGATCTAGTAGAATTGTTACAGACTTACTGAATATAACATCCAAAATTAACAATGTAAATTAGAAAAACAATTTTTAAGATCCACAATAGAAAAATGATTAATAGCAATAATAAATGAAATATGTTGAAGTGTATACAATTGAAATAAGAGATGAAATAGTGAAAGTATAACATTATTTTTATATTCTCCCAGAGAAGAGTTGCAAAGAGTATGATATTGCAATTATAAAATTAACAGAATAAAAGACTACAATTCCTTATGAATGAATTCTTGACAGTTGACAGCAGCCTTTCTATCTGGTCTATCCTTGACTGAATTCAGCTGAGTTGTCTGATTCTGTTGAAGTTTGAGTTGAGGAAGTGAATTTATACCTAAGACAAAACATGTAAGATAGTATGATAACTATATTCTCAGAAGAACTGGATTTGAAGGTGAGGGATCAATTTGATCCAAATTATCATTGTCTTTCCTGTCTGCATTGGAAAAGTCTGTTTATTTGAGCATCAGTTTCTTCCTGGACACAGAATGAACTATAGAAAATTCCAGTGGGTAGAGATAAATTGAATGATGACAGGTTTGTACATATCCAATTTTGGTAAAGGTGTAGATTGTTTCTGAGTTTTGATTTTTAGAAAATATTGATATTCAAAAATATCGAAGCTGCCGTAAAAGAGGCCTAACCTATACAAGAATGTTGCCGCGAGATACAGGCCTACGGCCCTATTAAACCACACATATTATTATTACTTACTTTTCTAGTGTACTTAGTTCGACTTATCATAACCTGAACTACCAAAGTTACTGTAAAAGAGGCCTAACCTATACAAGAACGTTGCCGCGACATACAGCTACCTATCACAATCTCAGTGAAACAAACTAAAATTTCTGTAAAAAATGTTAAGGATATCGATTAAAATAAAATATCGAAACTCTGAAACAATCTACACCTAAGCCTCCAATTTTCATTAAAACACTTCTTTCCTTGAGTCATGATCAACATCATTCAAAATTCTGTCCAAAATGTCTGTTCTGACTAGTAGAGATTTCTATTTTTCTGGGAAAAATTTAATGGATACTCATAATTACCTACAGGTTTCTAATACTTTTCCTTGAGTACTAAGATTATGGCAAGTATTGTTGAGAAGTAGGAATTTGTTTCCACATGGGTATGGGAACTTCATTGAATAGATCTAATTTACCATAAGATTTTAAAAGTAATTTGGCATAATAATTTCCAACTCATTTTCTGATGACCTATAAATCAAGGGTCTTGAACTAATAATTTTAATATGTGAAATAGCTGTAAATATAAAGTTAGTTAAGGTTACTTTACATATAGTTTTATAGAGAAATCCATAATCTGAATCATTCTTTCCTAAACAGAGTCTAACCAAATGGAATAGATTGGATCTTATAAATATTTAATGTTATTGATGCATATATTTTCAGAAAAAAATATCTAAAGACAAGGATTCTAACAGTATTCCCACCTTGTTTGAAAAGAAAATTCTGCCATTACCTGAGAACAATCTGAAAAGTATTTCATATGGTATATGTTTGTAAAACATTGGAAAGAAAGTAAGAATGACTCAAACGATATATCTGGAAGAACAACATGTGAATAGCCCTTATATTAAGATATATATAAATTAGTATACATAAATTTTGAAGTTCATTATCATCTTCCCCTACAAAGAGATGTCATGGAAAATCTACACCAATATAAATAAAATATTTCAAAATTAAATTTTTTTAACAAGTAAGACAAATATATTCTTGATAGCTTATAGACATCAGATTAAAAGCAGATTCAATTCTAGAATACAGAAATACTGTATTGAAGCAGTGTCATAATAAGGATTTATCAGAATACAACTTAATTGTAATGAATCAGTGTCTAATAAGGTATCCAACTTAAGGTTTTAAGACTTTTTAAACTAGGGGTCAGCCATAAGGTTTATTTTTTAAATTAAATTAGTTCTTTTTACTAAACTTATGGGATATATATACTATATATATATATATATATATATATATATATATATATATATATATATATATATATATATATATATATATATATATATATATATATATATATATATATATATATATATATATATTATATAATTAATTTTTTTTTTTTTTTTTTTTTTTTTTTTAAATATATATAATATTTATATAAAATAATTATTTGAAGAAATTTTCCAGTAAATTTTAATAAATTATTTGAACTTTTTATTTATATAAGGGAGACCCCTTTTAGAAAAACTTGTGTTTTTAGTACTTTATTATAAAAATATGATTATGTTCTGCAATGAAAAGAAAATGCATCATCATTTTTATTTTGGCTACTTTGCCTTTCTTATTTTTCCGAATTTTTCTCCGATATTTTTTTTTTTTTTTAACAAAAAATAACAATAAGTTAGTGATATATTATATATAATATAATATATATATATATATATATATATATATATATATATATATATATATATATATATATATATATATATATATATATATATCAAACTTTGAAAATAAGTCTGTAGCCTAACTATAACAAAACACATATAGACTATAGAGCTGTAAAATTTTAAAACAAATTTAGTAGGCTTTACATAGCTTAGGCCTACTTGATCTAAATACCAGAAATTTTAAATTTTAAAAAACTTCAAACCAACAAGTACTATTAGATATGTCAATATTTTGCAATTTCTAACTTTCTAAGTACTCTACCTTTACCTTTGTTGATTCAATGATCATCAGGCAGCAATGGCCAATAGATCATTACAATATAACTTGTTCTTCTATATCTAGATGTCCATAAATCTTCACTATTTTCTTAAATTCTTAACAATACTTTAACATTTTTATTTAATATTACATATATATAAATATTATTGGAATTTTATGAAAAGAATAGAGTAAAAAAAAAACTTAATCAGAGTAAAGAAAAATTAATCAGTTACAAAAATAAAAAAAATAAAAGTGCTATAATCTTAAATATAAAAATATCTGTACTTTCTTACAACCTATAACAATTTCCTGTCTGAATCTGGAATTTTTGTATAAAATACCAAGCTCTTTGTTTATCCTTTTCGTTAAATAAATATTATCGTTGTTTGTTTTGAGTGCTCTATACCCAAATTTCTTCTTATTTCTTAATTCATTTTATGTACTCCTCATCAACGCGGACATTGGCACATGTACAGCTATTTATCTACAATATCAGATGTATGAATATATAGCTATGGTATAATACTATGGTATTAATCCACATATTTCATTGATATATCTATTTTTACAGTAATAAGAAAGTATCAAAGCTATTTATATGTATAATTAGATTTTCAGCATCAATAGTATTATTTAATTCTGCATGGAATCAAATTTTCGTCATTAATTTCTACACTAAATTTATTTTCACATCTCCTCTTTTTCTCTTTGTTTTTCTGTGTTTAAATAATTATTTATTTATATTTATTTATATCTCCATTTATTTATATCTCCATACACATTAAGCGGCCTACTTTCTTGCGATAATCGCAATAGTGTTAAACAAGAGATGCCAGGAACGTGAAACAAACCCGTTCAGTAGAAAGTTTGAAGAATTTCCTCAAATGCAGAAATCGTGAATTTATTAGTTGACTATTAAAACTCTGGGATTGAGCTTTTATTTAAAGACCTGAAAGAGAAGGGTCATAATTAGTTTACAATTAAAAAAATATGAAAAGACTTACTATGAATTTATTCAAAAGTTTTGTGGCTTTTGTAGTTCTTTCATATACGAATCCCATATAATTAAGAACGTTACGAGTTATATATTTGAGTAGAAGGCAATGAAAATGATAGTTAGAAAGATTTTGAAAAAAAGAAATAAATAACTCATACCTTAAACCTTGATTTTGAAGACTTGTAATAAACAAGCGAAAACTTTTACATTTTAATGACGCGTTGACTTGACCATGATATTTAAAAAGTGAGGGCGTTAGCCAGGAGTTTGTTGAAAACAAAATGTACTACATATCAATACAAAAACAAAACCAACTTTACAAACCCCTATCAAGGAGACTTAAAATATATATATACACACACTAGATAAATAAGATAAAATATATACACTGGATAAATTAGTGAAAGCATATAAGCAGTTTTTATATGACTGAATTAAAACATTCTTTGTGAAATATAAAATTCCTTGACGAAAGAGTATGTTAAAATACTAATTCGAAAATAGAATTAAATTAATTATATAAATGAAAAATTTAAAACTTTATATTATGTAATAAGATTTTTGAGAATTTGTTGCATTTTAAAATTATAAACCTAAATAAAAAGGAATAGTAGAAGTAATTTAAGTTGGGAAGAATTAATTGGAAAGATGAAATAGGAAAGTTTAGGAAAGGAAACTTACCTCTAATAAACCTTTGAATATTGAACTTGAATTTTATCGCTGAACGAAAAAAATATCTTAGTAACACTTTATGCTGTAACTACAATCACAGCCTATGTGGCACTATCAAGTTCTTATAAATAAAAGCATGTAGTCGCAAATGACATGATGAAAATGCAAACATGAACAGAGTAATAAATTCGAATAATACGTTAGGGTTTCTTCCACAGTCAAGATTCTTCAAGGGATTTAAAGATTGCTATAGCGAAGTGTCTTATCAATTATAAAGACCTGCAACTAAATTATGCTCAGTTTATATTTAAAAACCTTGACCCGAAAGAGAATGGTATAAATTAACATTACAATTAAATACTTCAGAACATTTACTATGATTGGTTTCGAAGAATATTGCTTATTGAAGTTCCTTTAATATATAAATATGATATACTTAAGAACGTTAGAGGTATATATTTGAGTAGAAGTCAATTGAAAGGACAGTAAGAAAGAGGTGAATAAGGATAATATAAAACCTCATACCTTTTAATTCTGAACTTTGAAGACTTGTAACGCACAAGCAAAAAAAACTTACATTTTTGTAAAGCGTCTAATGCGTTGACGATAATTTGAAAAAGTGCCTTTTTAAAATCTGTTGCTTGTTTAGGCACTCAAGTGCCACATCGATACAAAAAAACAAACCAACTTTATAAACCTTTAAGAAGGAGAATTTCTCAAATATAAAAGATAACAAAATAGACAAAAGTATATACAATAGACAAAACAGTGAAAGCATACAAATATTTTTTTAGAATCGTGTCCCACAAGTTTTGCTGCAATAATTTTCTGCTCGCTTCGCTATAGCAATCTTCAAATCATTTAAAGAATCTTGAATAGAATAGTATAAGGAATTTAAAGAATAGTATAAGGAATACCCCCTGTATCTTCAATTTTCGCCGCCGCAATCTTGAATGGTCAAGTGACGTAAGCAAACATGGAGGAGTTATGCCAAGGCATTTATTTAGAATAAATACCTTTTGTAAATATTCTTATTCAGATAGATTTGTCTGTAAATTATTACGGATGATTATTTTAGCATTTTGGGATCATTAATTTGTTTGAAATGAAGCAAATTAATTTATTTCCTATCAGTCGGAATTTCGTTGGTTCCAATAATCAGTTGATTTTTTAAGTAATTTTTTCACCAAAAAAAAAAATTTTTTTTTTAAATCTTTTTAATTCTTTTTTTTTTTTTTTTTAAATAACATCACTGTCTTCACATTTTTAAGTTCAAAATATAAGAGAGATAAAAAAATGAATATAAATTAAAATTAACATAAATTTAGGCATTTCATTGGGCTGGGGGAAAAATTAGTCAACGTTCAACGATATTTTTTGTTGTATTATTGAAGTCTGCAACATTGTTTTACTTTTGAATTCTGGATTTACATTTTTACTGTAAAAGGCGGGTGAGTTATATAAAATTTATTAATTTTAAAATTTCAATAGAAATGTTTTTTTTTTTTTATTTATTTATTTATTTAATTATTATTTTTATATGTCTATTGCAAGGTGTATGAGTAAGACAATGACACAAGAACACTATTTTATTTAATTAAAAAATAAAAACAAGCTATCTATAGTATCTATAAATATAAACATATTCAAAAAAGTTTATTGCAGTTAACTTGTCCCATAGAATTATGCATTACCGAATAGGTGAATAAAAAAGGAATCATCAAAGAAAATAAAAAGCTTTAGGGTTGAAATGTGCCAGCATTAAACAATCTTCCACAAACTCTTTTTTTTCTAAAAATAATTTAATCGGACCAATTCACTTACATTTAAAATTTTATTCTAAGCTCTATCTCTATTTGCTTATTTTCTGATTATAGAAAATCGGGGTTGGGGATTTTTTAAAGAAAACAGAGTGAACGAAATTATTTTATAGAAGAGTATTTAATGTTTCTGTGTTGTTATTTAATATTTAATTAAAATATTATTTTAGTTTTAAGTAGTTTGTATTTTTTAATTTTAAGGTCTTTGTAGGCTTATTTTAACATTGTAAAGATTAGATTTAGATTTAACTTTGTAGGCTTTGCATGACATAAAATATGCTAATGTTAGATTGATTTTGACTTTTTTGATTTAAAATTTTGATTCCTCCTTAATTTAAATTCTTGTTGTTTTTTTTTTTTTTTTTTTTTTTTAGATTTTTTTTTTTTTTTTTTATTTAATTAAATGTTTTATATTTAATTAATAGATAAGACTATGGTTTTTAAAGTATCAAAATACGCCCTAAACTTAAAAAATCTTTTATAGAACGGCATTTACATGTTTTATGACTCGCTTCATGTTCTCGACAGGGAGAGACTTGCCTATTTACCGTTGTCAGTGTAAGTCACTTTAACAATTATGCTTAGAACGTTTAACTAAAAATACTCATCTAAGCCTGAAGAAGTAGATCGTCGAAAAGATGAGTATTTCCCCATTTAACTATTTTAAATTACTTGTGGCCATATGGTAGTTATATATACTTTTAACCCTTAAGCCGGCTACACACATGTGTAGTTTGTCGAACCGTTGAATGTTTGTGTTTTGCATTTGTTTTATCCGAATGTGGCAAACGTATATGTACACACATTCGTCTATTGGACGAACTTCGTTTGCAGCAAAGTTCGGAGCGGGAATTTCAAATGTTTGTATACAAATATGGATGTTGAGGTTGCAACAGCAGCTTTTATTTTATTGTGCGGAAAAAAATTACAATTACTTAAAAACAAAAGGAAAAGAAGGTGGTGGATGGTTTCATTAAACCAAAATAGAGGAAGGTAGTAAATTGGCCAAAAAAATCTATGTATGTAAAGCTTTTATTAAAAAAAAATTGCTGGTGTAGGCATAGACCTAGTTTACTAAGATTTTTCCTACACCCCATAGTTGCATGACGATATACTTGGAATATAAGTTAACGTAATTTGCTAGTATAATTAATTAAACGTAGAACATATTCATGAATCCTTATTGGTGGGCCTAAAATTTGGAAATTGCATAGGATGCTGATAATAAATTAATTTGGTTTCATGTTGAATGAGAATGTTCATATATATATATATATATATATATATATATATATATATATATATATATATATATATATATATATATATATATATATATATATATATATATATATATATATATATATATATATATTTTTATATATTTTTTTTTTATATATATATATTTTTTTACATTTTGTATTATTAATTAGCTTTCATTTCATTTATGCCAATTATTATTATTATTACAATTATTATTATTCTATTTATTAATATTATCATTATTATTATTGTTATTATTATTATTATTATTATTATTACTATTATTATTATTATTTAGTATTCTAGAACACTTAGTTATGATATTTATGGTATATGATTCTCTATTCAATGGTGAAAGTTTCAAGGCACTGGCATAAATGGAATCAAAATTTTGAATTTTGAAAAAAAAAAAAATTTTCCACAAAAGTTTCAAATTTGGGAGTCATAACAGTTCCAAAATTTAATTCTGAAAAATGGATTGATCATTTCATAAAAGTAAATAGCAGAGTTTTATGAGTGGGACATATATAGTTGTTGACCTATATATATATATATATATATATATATATATATATATATATATATATATATATATATATATATATATATATATATATATATATATATATATATATATATATATATATATATATATATATATATATATATATATATATATATATATATATATATATATATATATATATATATATATATATATATATATATATATATATATACTATAAGTGTATAAATAGTAAAAGTAACCAGCATCAAAAATAAATTTTAATCAATTAATTTTTCATCAAAGAATTGAAGTATTATTTTATCAGTTTCCACCACTCAAGGGTTAATCATATTTCTATAAAAAGCAAAATATCTTCAAGTTTCTATTTTATAATTAATTTATGATTCAAGTTGCTGAAGAATATGTTTAATAATAGGTGGGCCTAAGTTCATCTTAATAAAAAATGGTGTTAATAAAAAAAATACATGATGTATATAATACAGCCCTCTAATAACAGCAGCTCTAGGCCTATATATCTCCCAAACTTCATATTAGGTCTATTTATCAATATTGGAAAATTAATTCCTAAAAATTTCCATAAATTTTTTAAAAAATAATGTGGAAATTGATAAGCACTACATAATTTGTTAATACTTTTTTAATTAAACCACAGCATAATTTAATACGCATATGTACAAATTTACTTAAATATCAATAACAAAGTATCAACGAATGTGTGTACGGGGAAAAAATCTACAACATTCGCTTCTTTGATCTGTGTCAATTTACCGACAAGCGATGGAAAACATTGGAGCATTTGGCAAACCAAGCCAATGACCAAACATTTGCCAAAGGTGTCCCATCCACACATGCGGAGTTCGGCCAAGGATTCGACGAACTCCGCATGTGTGTAGCCGGCTTTAGGGTAGGAGTCTTTGGAGCTTTGTGAGAGAAGTTAGGACCCATCCTGACCAACTCAACCCTGATAACTTTTGTTTTGCTATTTGAATTAAATTGACTTATTTTGATTGTTTGGGTTGAGTTAGTTTATTAACTTGAATTGAATGTTTGACTTGACTTACTGTTTAAATGGTCCTTAGTTTTTTGAGCAGAGTTTTGCGAGTCTTGCTTGATTGGGTTGAAGCTATGTTCCTACTAGACTAAAATTTACCTAATTTACTACTTTAAAATTTATTTATGAGCTTATACAAATAAGCCGAATATCCAAGTTTTAATTCTTGGAAACAAAGTAAATCCCCTTTTATTTTAACCATTTGCAGAATATTTTAAATGGTGAGTTTATTAATTTCTTTTTAATTGTAGGTTAATGTAATAGAATTAGGTTTATTCTTGGCAGAGCAGGAATATATCTGCTTTAAGCGTTTTCAGCTCCACAGAAATTCCCAACATTGGGCATTGGTTAATTTTTCCCCCCAGCTCAATAAAATGCTTAAATTCTTATTAATTTTAAATTATTTTCTTTTTCTTTTTTTTTAAATTTCTCTCATTATATTCTGAATTTAAAAATAAGAAGATACTGACATCATTTTTTAAAAAAATCAAAATAATAATAATAAAAAAAGATTTAAAAAAAATCAACATTTATTTATTTTGATATTTATTGTACCAACCCTGAATTCAAATAAAAGAAAGTCCGCATATTAACTTTTGATTCTGCAAGAAAACTAATAATAATACACTGTGAATGTTTCAAACTTTATCTATTAGCCCGTCTTCAGCACAAATTACAAATTTCTATTTTAAAAAACAAGCTATATATAACATTTAAAATAATGATAATTACAATAAGAAAAATAAGGTAATAACATTGATATTAAAACAACACAAATAAAAACCAAGAATAAAATCGATATTTAGCAACACCTAGAAATAATGTAATGGTTGCCTTTTTTTTTTTTTTTTTAGGGGGGTGGGGGGTGAGGGAAAAGAGCAAAAGAAGAAGCTTGATCATTTAAGAGTGGGCAATGAGTTCTCATATATAAAGACTCCATTATCCTACGATCAAGAAGGGAATACGAATGCCGAAGGATAGAGAAATTCGAAGAAAAAAAGGTTGGGTATCTATATAGTCTCTAATGGCAGAGTATTCAGGAGAGCAAATGAGAAATTTAGTTCTGAAGGAAACTCCTCTCTATGCTTATCAATCCTCTTTTAATCGTAGACCAGATTAGCCTACATACGCCGCATTAAAGCTGGTACACTTAAATTAATGAGAATCTGAGAAGCATTGGGAGATATTCCTTGTGTCTGAAGAAAGTATGAATTGAGAGCGAGTTATAATTTATAAGAATTAAATTATAAAGACTCCAATATCTTATATGTATATATATATATATATATATATATATATATATATATATATATATATATATATATATATATATATATATATATATATATATATATATATATATATATATATATATATATATATATATATATATGATGGACCGGATGTCATATTTTCTTATTTGCGGATGCGGATGTAGAATATTCGTAAGTGCAGATGCAGATATTAATTTTGATAAGGATGTTTCGCGGATGCGAATACGGATGTTTTCACATATATATATATATATATATATATATATATATATATATATATATATATATATATATATATATATATATATATATATATATATATATATATATATATATATATATATATATATATATATATATATATATATATATATATATATATATATATATATATATATATATATATATATATATATATATATATATATATATATTTTTTTCAGCTCTCTGGTGGGCAAAGACCAGAGGCCTACTAAAATTTCCACCAGTTTGGGAGAAAATCGGAAACCAGGTCAAATTAAAGACCGACATGTCCTGATACACGGCGTTTGAAGGTGTAATTAAGTCATAGGAAGTTGGGAAAATAGATGACGGGAGTGTGTTCCAAACTTTACTAGTATAGTACCTGTAAGATTGAGCATAGAGGAATAAAATCGATATATATATATATATATATATATATATATATATATATATATATATATATATATATATATATATATATATATATATATATATATATATATATATATAATATATATATATATATATATATATATATATAATGCACATGTGAAAGATATTTGATCCCAAAATTCGAAAACATGTATGTTTCTATGAAGTAAGCAAGTGGTAAAATTTTCCCTTCCTCTACTCTTCCGTATGTTTGCAGGTTATTTTAATTCTTCTCATTCGATGCTTTTTCCTTTGTTCACATGAAGCTTGCAGATAAAAATACTGAAGTTTTTGAAGATTTAAAATTACAAAGATATTTTTCGTTTAATTACCAACCATTAAAAACCTATAAATGTGGATAATATGTTTCGAGTGAATAAAACAACACTTGACAAACAAACATTTCCTTTTGCTTCCTCTAGAATCTAGATGATGCGCTTGCTTCGTCAGTCCACGATTTGAATTATTTTGTAAGTCAGAAGACTCTCTACCAACTTCAAAAAAAAAAAAAAAAAAATTTCTTTAGAAGAAAATTCAAGGATTTAATTAAAGGTAGTTTTGGATATTTATTATTTTTCATTGTTTATTGTCTTCGGGACAGTGTAGGAATTAACATTTTTAAATTAGGTTTAAGTTTCTTAAAATTATTCTGCCCCTCTAGGGTATCCTTTTCATTTTCATTTTGTTCAGAGTAAATCCGCGACACTGTCATTCAAGCAGATGGAGGATACCATCCACCCATATCCGGTTATACAAGCTAGGGTCACTGATTATTTGCATACGTTGGGTCTACCTTGTTTTTGGATAATAAACGTGATATAAGTTGTCAATCATGAAGATCGAGGATACCTTCCGCCCATATCCGATTATAGTCCCAATCGCAAGTCGATAGAGCGACTAAAGCTTTCGTTTCATTTATTCCCATTTCTTTTAATTTCCGAACTTTTTCAGCAAAATCTACATTTTTCTTTTCACCTGTGAAAACAAAATCAATAAATAATATGTAAAATCGTTGTTTCATATATTCCATATCATATATGCTTAATAAATTTAAATACAAGGGCTCAGCAACAGTTTAAGTCTTTTATCGGAAATTTTACCGGAAATATAAAAAATCCAAAATTTTTAGGGAATTTTATCAATGTGATAACCTTTCTTAAATTGACATTTATTTAAGTTTCTGTATATTTAAATTTAATACGAAAAATAAAAATAAAACTTTAACAGGGCAAGCTTGAAACAAATATGAATTGCATAAACAAAATTTTTTATAATTCTGTAGAAATTATAAGTCCTTTGAAATTAATATGCAAAAAATTTTCCATGATTTTAGCTTACAAATTTGAACGATTTTAATATTTTACCTCCGGCATGAAAATATGTCCAATACTGAGCGGTTTTGATAAATAAGGGATGATTTTCTCTATACTGCCGTGCAACAACTGCATCTTGTGGGTCATCAGGCTCTGCTGCTGCTAATAAAGCTTGAAGTGATAAAAGAACAGTGCGTAGTGTCATAGCTGCTGCCCTGTTTTTAATTTATGGAAAAATTTACAAGCAGGAAAAAACATTTTCACATTCCAATAATTTATTTTAAAAATTCGTAACAAAATAATAAATTATGTATTTTATCAATAAAACAGGATTTACACATTGACATTCTTAAAGTAATTAATAAATTTATTAATCGAACTTAAAATTTATCATGATCAGGAATATGTCAAAGTACTGTCAAGCATTTTTACTCTTTACCCATCATTAAACATATATATATATATATATATATATATATATATATATATATATATATATATATATATATATATATATATATATATATATATATATATATATATATATATATATATATATATATATATATATATATATATATATATATATATATATATATATATATATATATATATATATATATATATATATATATATATATATATATATATATATATATATATATATATATATATATATATATATATATATATATATATATATATGAGTGTGCTGGTACACAACGATCTAGTGCAATATGCAAAATTCTGGTGCTTTTACAAATTGACCTTTAACGAGAAGGAAGACTAAAAAGAAAAGAAAAACATAAATGGACATTTAAATATGGCCGTGAAAAATGTTTTCAGAAGAGAATGCTTTTTGAATGAATTTTCACTCGCTCAGGTTAAAAATAGCTCCTAAAATGAAAAAAAAAAAAATCAATTCATGCTAGTAATATTTCAAAAACATAAATATGAAAATTATTTTGGTTTATAACTAATATATATCTATAAATTTTTGAGAGAAGGTTTGTTCCTTTGGTAATTTTGAATTGCACAAAGTCAGATCACATTAAATACAAAACTTTTTTTTTTTTTTTAAATTTAAAAAATCAAAAAATGGGAAACGCTGATGATTCTGCCAACAATGAAGCTGGATTTCAAAAGCTTTTATACTTAGTGAAGAAAATTTCTTCTGATAGCAAAAAAGAATATTTTCACTTCTTAAAAAATTTAAACAAACTTTTGCAAACTTGCGCACAGAAGACTATGCTTGGTTGAGAAACAAATTTATAGCATCTGTAACAAGCCCTACTATTCTCAATCTTACAGAAAAGAAATTAACTATTCGTACTTAGGTACAAATTTTTGAGTACTTGTATTTGGTTTCAAAAATTAAAAGTGCTTGTGCATGAGCTTAAATGTACTCGGAAAAAATCAAGTACTTTTAAATACAAGTTAAATTTTAAAAGTAAAAATCCTAATAATTTATTTATTTATTCTGAAAAGAAAAAATGTATATCTGATCCTGTCAGAAATTTTACAAATCTCACCATTATTAAATTTTGTTTAGTAAATTTTAGAAGAATGGTTAAACAGTTTAAGTGTTTGAACTCACTCTCTCTCTTTTTTTTTTTTTTTTTTTTTTTTTAACACTGCACTCTGGCAGGGCTCCTTTCTAGGAGTGCTGAAATTTAAAATAAAAAGAAACTCACGAAAGCCCAAGTTTAATGCAAATCTCTCAATTGAGCCATGTTGGAGGCCTTAAAAGGAGGAAGATGAAATTCAAAAGGAAAAACAGAACAGAGATGAATGAAAAGGAAGCTCCCACCACAATGAGTAAGCCTGGAATTTCCAATATTCATTTAAAATTCATGTGAAGGATATGAATCCCTTGTGCTATAAGGGAAACCTAATGGTGGTGGATGTAAGAGGTAAGTTACCTTGAGCACCTGCTGCTGTAATACCTATAAAAAAAGGTTGTGTGCCATTGTCACGTCCAAGAAATATTGGGCCAAGGGAGTTTGAAAATAGAGGTCAGTATTTCTTTTAGCCCAAGACTCAACCCTATCCTAATGAAGGGTGAAACCGGAGCTCCCTAAAATGTGATGACTGTACTCCATATAAGGACGGATAAGATCCATATATAAGTGGAGATAAAAATCCCACAACCTGAAGAGAACTCCCAGTTTCCTTGAGGCTACTTTAGCAACCGTTGTAAAATCAGATTTCAGAGAACTTGACAACTACCATATTAATGTTATTGTATTTAGTAGTATAGGACTAGTGTAATACTGCGAACTTGTAAATGTTCACGAGCAATGAATAAAAAAATTTTGAATAGTGAATAATGCATTTGTTTGAATTTAAATTTAATATCTGCTTTTTCTTTCATTAATTCTTCTAGTCTCCTATGTGTTTAAAGTTTCTAATATTAAAGGTCTGGGTGTTCTTGTGTGAATCTCCGGGTACTTGGAATCCACCCTCCTAGAGACAGGAGTCACCACCATAGAAAATCATAGTCAACATGCCTGCGCAATATTGCCTTTGTTTCCCACTTTGATTACGAAAAAAATACTAAGCAGGTGACTAATAATGCTCTGTACATATGAAATGAAATTTTAATATATAATAATAAAGACATTTTAGTGTTTAATTCACATAGAGTACTGTACTAAAAAAAATGTACAAACAAGAATATATCATCAAACTATGGTGAGTAAAAACTTATCTTAATTATAAGATTAATTGTTGAAGGAAAGCCTGAGACTTTTACATATATATATATATATATATATATATATATATATATATATATATATATATATATATATATATATATATATATATATATATATATATATATATATATATATATATATATATATATATATATATATATATATTAAAAATACTTGCCATTGATCTTTTAAGATATCAAGACATATAGCTCCAGTTGCCGAAGATATGTTTGGATGCCATATTTTTGTTATAAATTTTACCTTCAAAAATGAAAGAATAATTAGGTTATTTTAAGCATATGAAATTATTTATATTTTTCTTTGAAAATTTTAGAGTTGTATATTATAAAATAAATAAATATTCATATTTTACTATATATATATATATATATATATATATATATATATATATATATATATATATATATATATATATATATATATATATATATAAGTAGTAAAAAACAAATTGTGGAGAGAAATTTAAATAATTTGAAGTCCACTAAACGAGGACTCAAACCCTGACCATTAAGCTGGCAAGTGATATATATATATATATATATATATATATATATATATATATATATATATATATATATATATATATATATATATATATATATATATATATATATATATATATATACTACATCTACATCCTCTCCCAGGAAGGGTTGTTACCCTGTCAGTGGAACCAGCATCTTTCCCCAACTGCTCTTAAAAGTTCTCCCAGAGTCCTCTAAAAGATCATGTATTTCTGTCGTTGGTCTCAATGCCGGTCCATGAGTCTTATAGAAACTCTCAGGTAGGGTTTTCACCCTTTCAGTAGGACCAGCATCGTTTTCCAGCTAACTTCTAAACAATCTCTCCAAGAGCTCTCCAGAAGATTGTGCTTCTCTGAGCTATGGTTCTCAATGCTGGTTCTAGAGTTATTACAAGCCTTTGGCAGAGAATCACAAGGCCGGGTGGCTAGTCCTGTCGTCCTCGCTTTTAGTCTCTTCATATGATCCAATATATATATATATATATATATATATATATATATATATATATATATATATATATATATATATATATATATATATATATATATATATATATATATATATATATATATATATATATATATATATATATATATATATATATATATATATATATACTAAACCTTAGGAGGACAAAATGGGTATGTATCTGGGACTTTAATTTCTAAGTGGAATGTGCCTCCTTCATACGGTGTATCTGGTGGACCAGCAATTTTCCCTCTTAAATCTTTGTAGTTATCAGCCACAAGTTCTAAATTGATTGTACATTTCTGGGCCTGTAAATATAAATATATTCTCATAAATTTGGGGAGAAATATAAAAAAATAATCAATCCATTTTTATATTATTACCATGGATATAAAGTTACAGACTGACTGCTATTAAATTAATCATCATCGTTAAAATCGGCATATTTTTACTCAGTCGTCATTGTCAATTTTCTGCCAATTAATTTACATATATTGGCTTTTAAATATATCTGCTCCACCTTCTTCTAATGAGAGGAATGGCCGTTTAGTTATGGGGCCAAATATACACTCCAAGACGAAATCGAATTACCCCAGAAACTAGAGAAAAGATTATTTCTGTATCACAATTTAGCTTTAAATTTAAAGTACAAGAATTTTGCATGTCTCTCCATGTTCTCACAAAAAAATTTTAAAATCAATGTTCTAAAGATACTACAGGTGTCCCACTCGTTCTCGGCCACAGATATTTGCTTATAGATATTAAAGTACTGGTCGTAAGTTAATAAATTAGTATACGAGTATCTTCAATGAATTCGTAAAATCATTTGGATTACGAGTAATTCCACAATGTCTATTTTCTATTTGATGCTAATGGCAATTAACTTCCAACACATGTTGTGATGTCAGCACAATTCTCACACACCAAGGTTTGTTTGCGGCAAATTTTATTAACTTATGACCACTACTTTGATATCTATAAGCGCATATCTGGGGCTAATCGCGCATGGGACACCCTGTATCATACTATTAAAATTACAGGTATTTACACATTTGAAAAAAGAAAATAAAAGACAAATCTCTCTCCTCTCCATTTCAATATAACCATCACATACTGGAAAATGCATGAAAGGGCCCAACTGGTTCTTTATATCTGTGACTATTTCACTAAATCAATAACTAATCATAAGAACACAATTTGTTAAGGAAGAGGAAGCACATATATTTTGCAATCTGACTCTGGAAACTAGGACATTGTTTCTTCATGTATAATGGAGACCACGTAAAATTTATATAAAGACGCAAAAAAAATTTCTTCCTTTCAAAAACTTTTTATTCTCTATTAAACGATACAGCATAATATTATATTGACAATTATTTAGATATGTACAATATTTATTCATTTAACAATAAATTTGAAACTTAGTAGCTCAAAACTTAAAAATTGTTTTGAAAATAGAAGACCTAATTTTAATAATTTGACTGCAGTTAGACCTCAAGCTTAAAATCAAGATATACTTGCTGGATTATATACTCTTTAGATCTGTTGAGTTAGTTAGTCTATCTTTCATTTCAGTTAATTCTGGCCAGGTTCATATAGGTCATGGGTAGTATGGAAATAGTTCAATGGTTTTAAGGGGTAATAGATGCACTAGAGTCAGTTTAATTTTATATTTCATTTTGTTTATAATACTTAATACTATATTTTAAATAAGATTTGGTAATTTACAAGAGCTTCTACAAATTACAAATATATGATGTATTACATCAGCGGTTCCCAACCTTTTTTTCCTTTCGTACCCCTTCATAATGTTTTTTATTTACGTAGTATATCATATAGAACAATAATTTAATTTCCTAATTTGATATTCTATAATCTATATTCTATTAGTTTTTTTAGTTTTTTTCCGTTTGCTTCTTTTTTAATTAAGCCATATATTTTTTTGTACCCCAAATCAATAGCAGGCGTACCCCAGGTTGGGAACCGCTGTATTACATGATTAACTCAATGGAAAAAGTGCAAACATTAACAACAATTTTTGAAAGTATAACCATTGTTTTATAATATTGGTTTAATGACATTTGCACATTGGAACAGAATTATTATTTTTATTATTTTATTTTTTTTACACACATCACCACCACTCATGGGCAAAGCCCTATTCAAGGAGGTGTTAGAGGAATAAAAAAAAAACCTGCAGATTCCACCTAAAGCAAATTTCTTAAGTAAGCACAGATGTGGGCTTTTAAAGAAATTGATATTAAATTCAGGACGAAACACAGAAGATGGAAGAGAATTGCACAAAACAGAGATGGAGTTGCCTATGCCCACACAAAATTTATTCATTTATTTATTTTTTATTTTACACATCACCACCACTCACTGGCAAAGCCCTATTCAACGAGGAGGTGTTAGTAGAATAAAAATAAAGTTAAAAAAAAAAAAAAACTGCAGGTCCCGCCTAACGCAAATGCACCCCTTGTGCTACGAGGACGCCATAAATGAGGAGGTATACGAGTGGATACTTCCCTCGAGCATTTGCCGCTGTAGTAGCTATATAAAAAGAGACAAGGCACTAACGTCACGTAACCTAGGGCAAATGCACCCCTTGTGCTATGAGGACGCCATAAATGAGGAGGTATACGAGTGAATACTTCCCTCGAGCATTTGCCGATGTAGTACCTATAGAAAAGAGAGAAGGCACCAACGTCACGTCGCAAAGATAAAGGGTCGAGTGAATTAGAAAGAGCGGAACAATATATGTCTTTTAGACTTTGACTCAACCCTTTCCAAAAGACGGGTGAAACCTGAGCCACCCTAAATATGAGAGCAGTACTCCATACAAGCGTGGATGAGGCCCTTGTATAATTGGAGTAACTACTACTAAGGAAAAAATTCTAGCAGTCTAAACAGAACTCCCAGCATCTTTGAGTCCGCCCTAGCAACCATTGGATATGAGGTTTCCAAGACATTTTTTTGTTTATGTGAAGGCCAAGAATGTTTATTTTGTCAACAGGATAGACGGGAGAACCATCGAAAGAAATAGAAAAGTTAATAGGTGTCTTTGAGAGAGAGATTTCCAGAAGCCAAGTTTTTAAAGAGTTGAATTTCACATGGTTGTGACGACACCATTGGGAAATTTTATTCAGATCTGCAGATGAAGATGAGAGGCAACTCTAGATGCAAAGGAAGAGGCAGATTTGAAATGAGTAGAAGAATGGATGAATGGATAGGGTTAGATGAACAGCTGAGAAGATCATTAATAAAAAATAATAATAGAGTAGGAGATAAGACAGAACCTTGGGGAACACCACTATTGACAGGAAAGGAAGAAGTTGCTCCATCAACAACATTCGAATGGAATGATTAAAAGGAAAGCTAGATCTAAGCAAAGAGAAGGAGGAAACTCAAAGGGGGGGAGTTTGGAAAGCAGTGATGCATGTCATACCCGGTCAAATGCCTTAGGCATATCAAGTGCCACCACATGTCTCCCCATGGTCCATAAGGGCAGAAGACCATAAATCTGTGTGATAGGAAGGTATATCATCAGTATACCTCGAACTTCGAAAGCCATAGTGATAATCAGAGAAAGAAGGGAATGGGATTCCAGATGATTCAAGAGTGAAAGCTGAGAAGGGTTTCAAAGATACTAGAAAGAGCTATAGGGCAATAGTTAGAAGGAACAGAGCAGCTTTCTTTCTTTTGAATAGGTTGGACTAATGCGCACTTCCAACACTGAGGGAAAGTAGTAGTATTGAGGCAGAGAGAGAAGAGATGAACCAGGAACAGAGCCAGCTCAAAAGCACACTCCCTTAAAACTCGAGGACGAATGCCATCGGGGCAGCTTGCCTTTCTAATGTACATAGGTTTCAGAAGCCCATGAACCTGATCAAATGTAATCACAGGTAAAGGCTTGGGATCTGAGAAAAGTAGTAGTAGGAGAATTGTAGGAGTCATCCAGGGTTGAATTAGAGGAGAACAGGAGGCCAAAGAGATTAATTAGCCTTTTCAGTTCGACAAAACCATAAGAGCGAATAAGAGGAAAAGAAAGGAAGATTTGCAGAAATTGTTAAGAGAGGTTTTTGGCAAGAGGCAGAAAGATTTATCAGCAAGAGAATTTAATATCTCAGCACACCTTCATTTGGTGAAGGTCCGTTTTGCTTGTCTAAGAATATCTCTGCAACAATTCCAAGCTGAATGAAAATTGGTGAGAAGAAGGAGAATTTTTCTACTCTTGATACTCAATGTCTCTAGCCTGAATGGCACAAGAGCAGGCGCAATTGAACCATGGATTTTGAGGAGAAAAATTTAGATTACAGCCCACACCTTATGGCAGAGACCAAAGTGTCTTCAGAGACAAAGAAGTCCATCCAAGGACAGTTAAGGTAGAATCAACGCAAAGCCCCCCCCCCCCCAGCTCAGCCTGATCAAAGATCCAGAAAATATGCTTAGGGAGTATATGATTGATGTTTTGGTTTGAAGCTTTCAACTATAATAATAATAATAATATTAATAATATTAATAATTTACCTCATCACATTTTACTACTTCCTTGAATTCCCTTTTTATGCGCTGAGTTGCAATTTCACCCATTTCATAAATAACAATTACAATCTACAATGTGGTGCAAAAGCAGCAATAAATTCCTGAAAAAAAATAATTTAAAAAATAAATAAATATATATATATATATATATATATATATATATATATATATATATATATATATATATATATATATATATATATATATATATATATATATATATATATATATATATATATATATGAACCGAATGGTGCCCCAGCCCTGGCAAACCCCAGCCATTTTTACTGACCCTGGCCTCAGCCCCAGTTAAAAATCAGAGAAAACTGGGGTTTGCCTGCCGGGGTTAAAATGGCAAATAATACTTAATGGGACAGTCCACTTTCAAAAAAAAATCCTAATTTTCAGCTGATTCTCCTGAAATTTTCAGAAAAAATTGTTTTTTTATTTTTTTCTGTAAAAAAGTCCATTTTCTGACTTTTTCAAATGAATGACAGGGCCAAACCACTTTTGGAATAACCTAAAATTTGGATTGTATATTTAGAATTCTCTGGGCTATAAAAGCTTCTAACAGACTTTTGTTCCCAAAGTTATAGAAAAAAAGTTATAAGCCGAAAACTAAAATCTTTAAAAAAAAAAAAATCCCCCTTTTCGGACAAAAAATTAAGAAAAAAAACTACAATAACATTTCTTATTTTTGGTGGGTGTATAGAGGAGGGATGGGGGCTACAAATTCCTCTCAATATTTTATTCGATGCGATTCGTTGGTTTTGAGATATAGCCTTCAAAAAGGTCCAATTTTGACCAAATTTCAAATATTCCCAAAGTTTGAGAGGCTATATCTCGCTTCAAACAAATAGCATTTAATAATGCACTAAATAAAAGTTGCAGCCCTCTTCCTCGTCTAAACAATATTCAAAAATATAAAAATTGGTAAGAAGTATTTTTTTTTTTTTTTAAATAATTCTTTTCACCAGAAGGGTATGATTTGAGCAAATTTTTTTTCAAGCGTTTAACATTTTTCTAGATGTGATATCAAAAATCTGTTCACTCTAATGCAAGAAATTGAGGCTAACATTATTCAGTTAAATTTGCAGCTCATGTGGACCTGTGGTTTTACTCCACTATTCATTTTTCTCAACTTTGGGTCCAAATAACTTTCAAACCATTATAGACTCAGAAAAATGCTCTAAATCAACTTAAAACTTCAGGAAAAAATGCATATACCCTGAAAATTTCGGCTCCATCAGTCAAATAATAAAAATAAATTTTCAAACAAAATATAAGAAAATTAAGATTTTTTTCTTTTTTTTTTAAAATTTTCTTTTTCTCTTCTGTTTCTTTTGACCCCTCCTCTTCTGCTAGTGAATGTTCATCTTTGTGTTTTGATTTTAGATGCCCCATAAAGATTTGGTTGAAAATTTTTTACTTGTGGCACCCAGAGGTCCTTTTCTAATTTTCTGACTGCAGAAGTTACATTTAGCTATTTTGGGCCTATCCTGAAACATTGTAAAGTACTCCAATATTTCAAAAACTGATCTTTTAGCCATATTTACTGAAAGTATAAACAAAATAATAATCTTGAAATAATGTAGCTAAATGATGCAAGTTTGATACATAGCAATAAAATAACAATAATATGCTTAAATACAAGTTATATTGATAATTTTATATCTTACATTTTTCAAACTTTACCTTAAGGTCTTACCTAAGTAAACCTGTTGAATCACTATTATGAATCAGAATTTTTTTTTTTTTAAATTTTTGTACTTTTTTAAACTTTTATTATACAAAAACTGTAATTTTCTGAAATTTTTTTCAAAGAAAATGCATATCATTAATTTAAGTGAATGTTGGCTATTCTACTCCTTCCTTATAATTAAATAAACCTCAATTAACTTTATATCTAATTTCTTAACCTAAAATTTCAGTGCTTTTGACATCTTTACAAATTTCAGATAAGGAATATAAGGAATTGATTAATATTTTCCATGCTTATTTTGCATCAGAGTTTACTGAGGAAAGATTGGATAACAATTTAAGACTAATAGCTCTAGTATACATATAATAAATAGGTGTACAGAAATTGAAATTGAGTTAAAGGAAATTAAATCTTTACTAGAACATATTAACCCAAATAAGGCAATGGGTCTCAATGGTGTGTGTGGTAGAATTCTAAAGGAGGGGAGTAGTAGTATTGCAAAGGCATTGTATTTGATTTTTAAACAATCTATTGCTTTTGGAGAGGTACATGAGGACTGGAAAATGGCATATGTGGTGCCCATTTATAAAAAAGGTAATAAAGATGATCTAGTAAACTATAGGCCACTTAGCTTAACATTTCTGGTTGTAAAAGTTTTGGAAAAGTTACTGAAAAGTCTTATAGAGTAACAAGATACTGCATAACTTCCAGCATGGTTTTAGAAAGGGTAGATTATATCAAACTAACCTTATAGAATTTATGGAATATATTACTGAATGTGTAGGCAGAGGTGATCCAGTTGATGTTGTATATTTAAGATTTTAGCAAGGCTTTTGATAAGATACCCCATGCAAGGATGATGCAAAAGTTGTCACAGTGTGGTATAGGTGGAGTGGTGCACAATTGGATTAAAGAGTGGTTGAAGAACAGAAAGCAGTGTGTAATAATGAATGGAAATAAGTCATTATGGGAAACAGTGAAGAGTGGGGTCACAAAGGGTTCTGTGTTGGGACCACTATTGTTCCTCATATATATAAATGATTTACATAAGTCTTAAAGTAAGGTTTCGAAGTTTGCAGGTGATACCAAAGTGGTCACCTCAGTAAGGAATAATAATGGAAGTATATAGCTTCAAGGTGATCTTGGATGGGCAGATAAGTGGCAAATGAAATTTAATAGTAAAAAATGTAAAGTTCTTCATGTAGGTTGTTCAAATGAAAGATTTAATTATGATACAAATGGGGATTGGCTTGAGATTGTGGACCAAGAAATAGATTTAGGTGTGATTATTAGCAGTAATCTGAAAGTGGGTCGTCAGTGCTTGCAAGCAAGGAATAGAGCTAATAAGATGTTAGGTATAATAAGTTGCAATGTAGTTTACAAGAGCAAAGAGGTTACCAGCAAGCTATATAATAGCTATGTTAGGCCAACATTAGAGTAATGTGCACAAGTTTGGGCTCCACACTTAAGAAATGACAATAGATATGCTGGAGAGAGTACAACGTCAAGCAACAAGGCTAATTTCTGGCTTGAAGAGTAAGAGCTATGAGTATAGGTTGAAAGATCTGGGAATGTTCTCAGTTGAAAGGAGATTTCTCAGAGGGGATATGATACAAGTTTACAAAATATTTGCATCTGACAGTAATACAGAGATTGAAAAATACTTTATAGTGGACATGGAAGAAAAGCTAGAAGACATAATAAAATTAAAAAGAAGTCATGACATCTCAATCTAAGAAAATACCCTTTCAGTAATAGAGTTGTTAATTTTTGGAATGGCTTGCCACAGGAGGTTGTTGAATATGATTCTCTTGCAGCATTTAAGAGGGGGCTAGATAGATATATGGATGGTTTAGGTATCGTATAGTATAACTTGACTAAGCCAAACTGGTGGGTATATATGAATTTTTAGACCAGCTTGTGGCTAAGCCTATGAATTTTAGATCAGCTTGTGACTAAGCCTAACTGTCAGTTTTGTAATGTGTTAGTTTATTGCATGTTGCATGTGTAATTAGTTAAGTTTACTAAATATAAGTAGGAGCTTAGTTTTATTTTTATCTAACTCTGCATTATGGAATTGATAACTTGGGATTTAATAGGCCTAATCTTTGTTACATGTATTATTATTATTATCATTATTTGTTTTGACTGGAACAGTCTCGATAAACTTGTGTGGCTTCTGTCTCTATTTTTCTTATGCTCTTAACCAGTTTTTGAAATTTGCCAGATATCCAATATGCAGTAAATGCACAATCCTTCCCATCCCTACCATATATCCAAACCCTTAATAAATGTCACAAGTTGATCACACTCAATGACTTCATGTGGCAAACTATTCCAAAAAATATCTTTTCAGCATATCTTTCTTTCTTTTTTTTTTAAATGAGGGGTTAAGCTTGCGCATAATATTCTATTACTGACCTAACAAAGCTATTACACAGTTCACTTACAACCTCATTGTCCTTGAAAATAACACAAGTGATATATCTCACATCCTATTAATTTGATTCCTTGCTTCTAAATACTATTTAACAACTTCAAAAAAAAAAAAAAAAAAATTGTGGTTATCATTTTCCCTTTCTGGGTTAATCCATTTAACATAAAACCATGTGTTAAAAAAAAAAAATTTATATAAAAATCAAATTAAAACTTTTTATTTTTATATACATAGTAGTTTAACTTAAAAGTATTGTGCATTTTTTCTAGAATCCTTATACTGTACACTATATAACTACCAAATTTCATAAAGGTTGGATAAGAAATAAAGTTGCAAATAATTTTCAAAAGGTTACCAAGTCTCTTTTCACCACATCTAATTCTTAAAAACGCCAAAATGTCAAAACTTTGTAAACCTATACAATGAAAATGGAGAAAGAGAGTTAAAATTTGGTGTGGTTACTTATCTCTATAGGATTAACAAATAAGCCAAGTTTTATCAAAATCTGAGAGGGTGGGTGAAATGGCCTGGTTGAATTGACATAGAATGACCTTGCAGCCAATAGAAAGAATGATGAGCTCGCCACAATATATTGAGGTTCTACAACAGTTATTCTACAGTTGGAAAAATATCCTGACAGTATTGGGATAAATAAATTGCAGAAAGACCTAACCCCCAATCACACATCGAAAGTAGTAAAGAAATTCATGACAAAGCAGCACATACAGGTACTTGATTGGCCAGGGAATTCTCTGAACAAAAAGCTTTGCTGTCATCTGTAACTTGACATCATGTAAGATATTAGACAGAAGAAGATAAACAGAAAATATATCAATACCAATGTAAGAATATATT
>SEYY01000434.1:52500-75000 GCA_009176605.1 Armadillidium nasatum
GAGGGCAAGATACGGAGATAAGATGATAGACCAGTTAGTTGAAGACGACACTGAACAAGCAGAGTTAAACCAAGGTTTGTTAGGTTTAGTAGAAGGGAAAGAATATGGAATGTACGCTTCCATGCCAGAGAGAATCACCTCGGTTATTCGCTCTGCACACTCCGAGGGACCCCTCCCACGGAAACAGTAATCATTCCATGGAAAATCAGAAAAGTACGACCGCAAGTCAGACCAGTTAGTGACACTGAAAGGCCACAAACGTTTCATTTCAATAAAAGGGGGCAGTTCCAGAGGAAGACTTAAAGAGAGAGGGCAAGATACGGAGATAAGATGATCGGATGAACTCAGAGGAGGAAAGAGTTTAACAGTGTAAGGAGAAGGATAAGAAGTTAGGAAAAGTTCTAGTATGTTGGGTTCATCACCAAGACGGTCAGGGATACGGGTAGGGAGATGCACCAACTGCTCAAGGTTATTCTAGATAGAAAACTGATAGGCGAGTTCACCAGCTGGATCATGAGAACTAGATGAAAGCCATTGGCGGTGGTGAACATTCAAATCACCTAAAATTATGATTTCGGAGAAAGGGGAAAAAGAAAGAATGTGTTCCATTTTGGAGTTAAGATAGTCGAAGAATTTTGGATAGTCTGTAGAGTTAGAAGATAAGTAAACAAAACGAATGAATTTAGTTGTAGAGTTGCAAGAAAGTTTAAGCCATAAAGTAGAGAATTCAGAAGACTCCAAATTAGAGACACGAGAACAGACATCATCATTGCGCACATATGCGCAACATCCGCCTTTGACTGAAAATTGAGGATAGAGACAGGAGGAGGAAACATAATATGGTTTGCTGTCAGAACACTCCGATACCTGAGTTTCAGTTAAAACAAGAGATGATGTCTAGAAGAAGAGAGGTGGTGTTCGACAACGTGAAGATTAGAAAAGACCGAGAAGGTTGCAGAAATTAATGAAAAAAGAAGACCATGCACCAGGGCAAGTCGGCAACAAGGTCTTGGTGGCGCCAACCACATCACCGGAGGCCACCAACTCCCAAGTGGTGATGGGGGAAGGAGTGGATGAGGGGCTATATTTGGAATTAGCTCCTCTTGGATTCTCCGAGGCAGATTTATATTTCGCCATTTTTTATTTATTTGATTGATTTATTAAGTGTAAGCGCTTGAATATTTGTAGGACACATGTGAAGAAGAAGGATACTTGTGGGAGCATAGGCACTCCAATGTGAGTCAAGGGTACACTAGAGACCCTCTGAGAAGATGAAACGCGAAAAGGAATGAACCAAAGGGCAACGGAGTAAAACGGAATGGTCTAGCCCATCCTATCACCCCGTGTGTTAAGCCCCTAAACTTTCATCGCTTCGGACTGCGCTATGTCCTCCCCCTATATATATATATATATATATATATATATATATATATATATATATATATATATATATATATATATATATATATATATATATATATATATATATATATATATATATATATATATATATATATATATATATATATATATATATATATATATATATGAAAGGTATCTATATATAAGAGGTACAAGAGGAATCTATGAGGAAATGATTGGGGGAATAATCGTAAAGATATTTGAACAGAGGATGCCACCACAAACGCACATATATAAACACTCTTACATGTGTAGCGAGAGGCTCATAATTGTGTGCATACGATGAGTCTTATTTGTCTTGGTTTAGACGTGATAAAAGCTCTCAATCATAGAGAGGGAGGCCACCTTGTACCCATATCCGGTTTTATAAACTACGAAGTAACGCCAAAGTTGTCGGATGGTAGAGGTGAATCATTTGAAATAAGATACTCTCAAGTTCTGGCGCCCATCTTCGCATAATCTTAGGGCTTCCTGGAAATGTTCCTTGGCATTTCAGGAAGCGCCTCAAAATATATCAACTCTATAGGAGGGAAGCAAGAAATATATGTTGTCTTTCGAAATGATTCTCAATCCACTCCGATATGTCGCCAACTTGAATATAATAGTGTTGCCCTCTTGAACTGAAGACAAGATGATTATTGATCTCATAAGTTGGTGAACTTGCCGCCAATGTGACCCAAATCCTTCTACATACATTTCTTCTTCCAAATATTTCTTAAACATTAATTTTACAACTCTACTGAAAAAAACAAAATATATTTGATACTAACAAAGATTTATGAATAAATTACAACATTCTATATTATTCTGATATTCATTCTTGTCTCATATGCTCAAATCCAAAAGATAATAAATATAAACTTTTTAAGAAATTTGCCAGTCATTCATGATAGGCTCATAATCAAAGTTCTGCAATGTTATATTGTGGGCGAAAACCTGAAAAGTTTTTGCAATGGAGTACGCAGTTCGCTTATTCAATTTTTTTCAGTCACCCAAAGCAGTGTTAAAGAAATTATTAACTAGTAGGAAAACTTAGCTGTTCCCCTTGGTAGTGAAACCTGCATGATTAGCTTAGATATTCTAATGATATTGATGAATTATTACAGACAATGAAGTATATACAGTTCCAGTAGTGTGAAAACTTTAGTACTTTCACCTAAAGCAAGTTTTTTTTTTTTTTCTATGACAGCCAAATATTTTAAACGGAAAAATAAATCCAGAAAATATCAAACTTTTTGTAACAAAAAAAAAAAAAAAAAAAGTAGAAGACTTTATTGAATATAAAAATAAACAATTACGATGAATTATTTGAAACACGATATTAAAGACTATTTGACTAAACAAACATTCTAAACTATTACGTATAGAACAATGTGATATATTTAGAATTTTTCGTTTCTAAAAAGAAAATATGATGAACACATGGGTGCAAGGCATGTTAAATTTCAATATCTGTATAAATAGTTGTATAAAATCTAACAATACACATCCAAAATTATATATATATATATATATATATATATATATATATATATATATATATATATATATATATATATATATATATATATATATATATATATATATATATTAGGGATGGAGTGAAGTATCGGTATCGGCAAGTATCGGCATATTTTCCGATACCAGTATCGGTATCGGTATCGGCAAAAAATTTGTATAGGAGTAAAGTATCGGTATCGGTAGTGGTATCGGTAGTAGTATCGGCAAGTATCGGCATAGTTTCAGGTATCGGGTATCGGCTTCGGGGAATTTTTAGGTATCGGTATCGGTAAAAATTTTGGTATCGCTCCATCCCTAATATATATATATATATATATATATATATATATATATATATATATATATATATATATATATATATATATATATATATATATATATATATATATATATATATATATATATATATATATATATATATATATATATATATATATATAATATATACACATATATATATATATATATATATATATATATATATATATATATATATATATATATATATATATATATATATATATATATATATATATATATATATATATATATATATATATATATATATATATATATATATATATATATTTTATATATTATATTATGAATTCTACACATAGATTTGACTAAAAAAAAAAAAATCCAATTTTCATATGTTTTCTACTTACAGCTTTCTAAAAGCTTCAGTTTAAACAGCTTTCTAAAAGCTTCAGTTTAAACAATCAATCAAATAGACTAGCATTTGGTAAACAACACACCAAAAAAAATTTCATTTTTTAATTGATCGCCTGTCAGTTGTGAATTATTCTGCTGACAACCGTGATTAAAGTGATAAACAATTCTACACATCTATCCAAATCTGTAATATGCGAATTTGATATTTGTTTATGGTTTTCGCAACGGGAATATTACAGATGCGGTTGAGGTGTATCGTCAACGGTTTCCATATCGTAGAATTCCGAATAAAAAGATAATTATCAAAACTTTATACAATGTGTGAGACCGGTAGACTTCCAAGTGCGCGCATCATATCTGAACGTGCCCATAAACATGATGTAAATGAAGTAGAAGGCATTCTGGATTTAGTGGAACAGTGCCCTACGACTAACTCACGAACAATTGCCGCTCAACTTGAAATTCCTCAAACAAGAGTGATCCGTACATTCGCATGCAATTTTGTCGATGGATAATCGCTAATCGTCATTTAGTTCGATACATACATTTTACTGATAAAGCAATATAACTCGTAACGGCGTTGAAAATACCCGTATCTCTCATCAATGGTCTGACGAAAATAACCACGAAACAGTCTAAACAAATTTTCAGCATCGGTTTTCAGTTAACGTGTGGTGTGGGTTTGCTGATAGTCATTTAATTGGTCTTTTCATTATTGAGAATCGCCTAACAGCAAAACGTTATTTGGAATTTTTGCAAAATGAGTTACAAGGTCTATTAGAAGATGTTCCTTTAAACAAAAGAAATGCTATGTACTATCAGCAAGATGGAGCTCCTCCATATTTTGCGCGTCAGATTACACAGTATTTAAATGGAATTTTTCCTGAACGATGGATTGATCGAGGTGGGCCTATCAGTTGACTGCCAAGGTCTCCAGACCTCACACCATAGGATCTTTCTCTATGGGGTTGTTTAAAAAGTGAGGTACACAAGGGAAAGGTGAACAATCGAAGTGCACTAATTCACCGATTTTGAATGCTGCTCACGTAAAAGAAAAACGAGAATTTAGGCGAGCAACAGATACTATTCGCAATCTATGATCTTAAAGATCATAGATCATGCGCTCCTTTCTACATTTATGTGTAGAATGCATAAAGGTCTATGGTGGTACCTTTGAAAATTTACTATAAAATAAACGTACTTTTCAAATAAATTTGGTTAAGCCTGCTTGATCATACATAAATCTTTGGAACGCTGTAATTCGACACCAAATGAAAATCGGTTTACAGCTTTTGGGTCTTTTAGTCATACATTTATGTGTAGAATACACTCCCGGAGTTTGGTGGGTTCCTCCCTACTTTTTGTATATATATATATATATATATATATATATATATATATATATATATATATATATATATATATATATATATATATATATATATATATATATATATATATATATATATATAACCCCCCCCTTAACGTGATTAATTAATCCCGATAATTTCCCGCGCTATCCGAAATCGCGCTTAGCGAATTGAATAATTGTAATCAATAGGAAATATTACAATTGGTTCGGTAAATTTAAGAGGCAAAAAAATGTTTTAAAAATTATTAATCCATTAATTCAAATTAACATATGCATTTTCTTTAAACTTATTTTTTTTGAAAAGAATTTAAAAATGATTGGATATATCATGTTTGCGCTCTTCTTATTGTCATAATATCTACGGTGTGTGTTCACTTCTTTGTCGATATTCCGACGAACGATCAGGCTCCTTTCAAAGTCAGGATCAGCATTGAGTACGATTTCTTTTGCACTTTCAATGTGATGGAAGACTCGATCGAGTTCTTTAGTTGTCAAATCTTTTATTGGCTAGTAAAGCCTTTAGAGCTTGCGCAGATGTTCTTTGGAGATAAAAAGCTATGAATGTCGCTATTGTTCCTTGATCAATTGGTTGTTACAGAGGTGTCGTATTCGGTGGCAAACAATACGACTTTGATATTTTCATTTTGATCGTTAAGAGAAGTAGGATGGCTAGTGGCACTGTCTAAAAGCAAAAAGACTTTGAAGTCGATGTTCTGCCACTTGCAGTAATCTTTCACAATAGGACAAAGATATGAAGTGAACCAGTCTTGAAAGACAGTTTTGCTTATCCATGATTTTTTATCTGAACGCCAAATAAATGGTAGGGTTCGTTTATTAAACCCTCCTTTAGAGTAATGGGATTTTCTGAATGGTAGACAAACAAAGAGTTAAACTTAAAATTCCTTCTGCATTGCCTCCTAATAAAAGTGGAATAAGATCTTTAGCTCCCTAATACCCCGGTTATGATGTTTTCTTTCATTCCCAAATAGTTTTGGATGACATTTTTTTCCCAAAATAGGCCCGTTTCGCCTATTTGCCGATAATCGTAACCTCCATTTTCAACAATTTTTCTAGACGAATCTGGAAAGTTTGCAGCAGCAACTTGAGCCAAAAGTTTCCATCTCACCTTTAAATTTATTTCTTTTCCTTTAATGCAGCAAAAATATTTAAAGCTTTAGCTTGGATATTTTTTTAACAAAAAAGAATTTTATTTTGGTTGCAATCTACAACTCTCAATGATAATAAGCGCTCTATTTCAATCATTATTAATGACCTGTTGGCGTGATTTCCATACTATGAGAAGTTGATGCTATACCTTACCTTGATCTCTATATTTTCTACTTTTACTTAAAATAGTTCGAACTGTTGATTCACTAAATACAAATTACTTGCACTATCTTCGTGTCTCTTTATAACTTGAAGCTTTTCTTCCAAAATGATAACTTCCCGTTTTTCCTTAATACTGTCAGCATGATCTTTGGCTTTTCTTTTATCCATGATGTGAATGAAAAATGAAAAAAATGGCAACTAGTCCGCAAATTATTAAAATTGCCGGAGTAAAAATATGCAAGTCTGGTCTCCAAGGTGATTGCGTGTACATTTCACTGGGAACACCCTGGAGATCTGGCACTGACGCACCACTGTGCCAAATGTCACCATCTGCCACGTGGCGCTGGATACACGTAATCATCTTGGAAAGCAACCACGCATATTTCTACTCTGATAATTTTTATAACTTGCCATTTTTCGTATCGCGTTAATTGAGAAACATCGCGTGTTAAACAGGAAAGGGTAACATTTATTTGAATTGCGCTAATTGCTGATCGCGTATATCGAAGTCGCGTTAAGCGGGGTTTCCCTATATATATATATATATATATATATATATATATATATATATATATATATATATATATATATATATATATATATATATATATATATATATATATATATATATATATATATATATATAATAAAGTAGGGCTTAATTTTCATAAGAATATCGTTAACTCAAAAAACACCTACAAACAAGTGATATTATTGCTCTTCAAGTGATCTGAAGAATAAGCTCTTGCCCATCAATATATAGGAGAAAATTACAATGACTGAACCCAAATTCAATAGGCAAACTAATAAAATTCTCTTAATAAAGAAATTAAATGTAAGGAGATAAATCTGATGCAATACATTGAACAATATTTTGTGGATCTTAAAAGAAAACTAAAATTTATCATTACATATACACTTAAATTTTAATATATAAACGGCTAACGAAATGCACATTAGAAAGTTTTTAACTCCATTCCCAAAATTTTACTTGCATTTAGTCAAGCTGCTTACAATAATTCAAATAATAACTTCAAAAGCAGACCTTAATATACTCTTTTCAGTGTCTTATCATACTGTTCTCTCAATCAATTTTTGAAAAATTTCAAACCCTTTGGATCATTCTTTGAAAACATTTTGCTAGTGAATAATGAATCACTTAAAATACTCAAAGGTTCTGAGCTGTTAGAAATATATTCTACAAATTTTTCTCACAAACATTGGGAAAGACCTTGGAAAGATAAAAGGCATTACTTTTTTTATTTTTTATTTTACCACTGGTGGGCAAAGGTCAGAGGTCTACCAAATTTCCACCAGAGAAAGGGGCAAATCGGGATCGTGGTAAGATTAAAGGTCGACATGTTCCGTGACATGACGTTTGAAGGTGTGTAAGTCATAGGAAATTGGGAGAATGGATGAAGGGAATGTGCTCCAAACTTTAAAAATAGGGTACATGTAAGATTGAGCATAGCGGTTAGGTCTGGGTCAGAGAGTTGGAAAGAGAAAGGATGAAACTATGTAGAAAGACATGTCGCACGAGCTCTTCTCAAAGGAGGAGGTATGCGACGAGAGAGTTCGGAAGAGCAGTGTCCGTTGTAATAGCGATAGTATTGAGAGAGTGACGCAACAATTCGACGGGCAGAAAGAGACTGGAGAGAAATAGTGAGAGAAGGAGAGTTGATGAGACGAAAATCCCTAAACTCTATCTTTTCAAGGCGGCCTACTCCATACAGGGACGAGCAACACCCCTATAAAGAGCAAGCAACTGGAGTGGTGTGAAGAAGTTCTGGTAACACGTATTTAAAAAAAATGCCTCTAAATATATATATATATATATATATATATATATATATATATATATATATATATATATATATATATATATATATATATATATATATATATATATATATATATATATATTATATATATATATATATATATATATATATATATATATATATTATATATATATATAAAATCACGGTGTACAAAGAAGCTGCCAGACTCAGTTTAACCAACTCTGTGCCAACGCTGGAACTTGGATGATATCTGCAACTTGTGGGAGCTGCATTATCAAATGCTAGGGAAAATGCCTAATTCTCAAAATATAATAGCTATAAAAACTTAAATCTTCTATAATCTCTTTCATTCCTAGGAATTTACAAATAGGATAGAATACTCTTTTCTGTGAGAAAGAAGCAATGGAGTCTGAATGAATTAAAAATGATGTTTTAGAGGCATCAGGAAAGGCCGCTTCTTCATCACCTCTATCTTTTGCTTTAGATCTCTTCCGTAAATATTGAAACTACTTCCTTATAAAGTTTAGAATAAAATTGAAAGGCAACCCTCAATACAATATGTTGGTACTCAAATAGTGAAAATTGATAAAAGCAAGCATACTAGTAAACATTTATTCAACAATAAAATCACAGCCACAAATAAATATTTACAATGGGTAAATAAATATCAATGATTAATATATATATATATATATATATATATATATATATATAATATATATATATATATATATATATATATATATATATATATATATATATATATATATATATATATATATATATATATATATATAAATAAAAAAAAAAAAAAAAAAAAAAAAAAAAAAAAAAAAAAAAAAAAAAAAAAAAATATATATATATATATATATATATATATATTATATATATATATATATATATATATATATATATATATATATATATATATATATATATAATGAAACTAAGCTAATAGTGTAGAAAGCAATATTAAGAAAACGAAAACATTGATAATTCTAAATAAGTATATATAATTAACATTTCGGATTAGTGACTAAATCCATTTTCAAAAATGTCTAGAGAGAGAAAAAAACAAAATAAAAATTAATCAATTAACTAGTACATATTGAATAATAATGTAATAAATAAACAATAAGTCAGATAAATAAACTAAAATTAAAATACACAACAGAGTTCAAAATACGAAAATTACAACTGAATAGAACAGGCACAAGGTAACTAACATAGAAAAACACATAAATGATCAATAATTGGTTGTAACAGTATACATATTAAGTTAAAGACAATATTGGATTTATGAACAACATAGTATTTAAGAAATTTTGGAGAATTAAAAAGTGGATATATATACATACACACATCTATACACCGGATGTCATTCCTGTTACGTGGGTCAAACTGTAAAGTAAACTCCAAGTAAACTTGAACCGAAAAAAAGTGTAAAGCTACTTATAAAACAAATAGTTGGTATAACGGTGCTTATGTTACATCAGAGTTGCTATAAACGTACGAAAATAAAGAATCAAACGTATTTGGGAGCATCATCTAAACAAGGACATTGTATATATATATATATATATATATATATATATATATATATATATATAATATATATATATATATATATATATATATATATATATATATATATATATATATATATATATATATATATATATATATGATCTTGTTCCCTTCATTCCCACATTTTACTTTTTATGACAAATGATAGGAATCGAACAACAAATTTGGCTTCAACTTAAACTAAAAATTGGAAATAATTTTACAAAATTAATCCATTAAAATTATTGTGAAGTCCAAAAAAGTTACAAATGTAAATAAAACAATTCTTTTGAGCCTTTAAAAAAAATACATCCTTTTATAAATAAATAAATATTTCTTAAAGTTGAATTGTTGCATTTTTATATTTTAATAAATAAATATTAAAAAAATTAATATATTATTATTATTATTATTATTATTATTATTATTATTTATTATTATTATTATCATTATTATTATTATTATTATTATTATTATTATTATTATTATTAAAACCTAACATAACCTAAGTTAATCTAACCTAACCTAACTTTAACCTAACCTAACAAAACCGAGCTCAACCTAACCTAACCTAATTCAACTCAACCTAACCTAACCTAACCTAAGTAACGTAACCTTAACTTTAACCTAACCTAACCTACACCAAGCTTAATCTAACGTAACGCAACTTAGTCTGATCAAACTATGCAATGTAACATAACTTTTAAAAAAAATTACTTTTTATACACGCAATAAAACCACACTTTAACTTTGCTTCTTCCAAGAGCTAGATATCTAAATTATTATTATTATTATTATTATTATTATTATTATATATATATATATATATATATATATATATATATATATATATATATATATATATATATATATATATATATATATATATTATATATATATAATATATATATATATATGCGAATTATATATATTTGAAATATATATTAAATCATTTTGAGCTTCAAATATTTTAAATTTAAACAATAACTTGTCCGAATCCATAAATTCTTTTATAAAAATTAAATGTGGGAATGAAAGGAACTTGAACCTATATATATATATATATATATATATATATATATATATATATATATATATATATATATATATATATATATATATATATATATATATTATATCAAATTTAAGTAGCTACGTATAAAGTGATTATAACATCCATAAGTGAAGGCCAGCAGCAAAAATTCACATTCAAAATTTAAATGTCCTGTCTCATAACTTGGTATCGAGATGAGACTTTTCAGCAAAACTGCAGCCCCTAATGGGGTGAATGCCCTTATGTAAAACGGATATTCTAAGTCCTTTATATTACGAGTCATTAAGGACTAAAAACCATAAAACGTTCATTAAATTTTTCGAAATAATCTAAGGCTCATTCCGAAAAATTATTTGAACTTTTCGGGGCCTTATATCTTCGAATAGATAGCGTCAAGCGACAGGAGGGCTAAAAGGTAGATCACGATGTGTACTACCTCATTGGTGAATTTCAGACATCTAAAAAGATCGATATCGTATTGAAAGTTTTTTTAGGGGGGGAAAAAACTTCGATAAGAGAAAAGTGGTTTCTTTTCATTATGGGACAAGGGGCTAATCAAAAATAAGAAAAAGGCAACTTCCATAAAAAAAAAGTTTCCCATAAGAAATGAAGAATAAAAATTTCTCAAGGCCGAGGCTCTACAATCGTAAATTTTGAGATAAAGTTCCTTAAGAAAGTTGCTCTCTGGCGTCGTTGCCCTGGGCCGAGGCTCTAAAAAAGTACATTTCAAGAGGGAAGTCCCTGTCGCAATTGCTAGAGGTAAAGTCTAAGAATTTAAAAACGTTAATATCTCCAAAACCGTGGAAGATAGCTTAGAAGTGACAAGATGTAAAAATGGTAGCCCATGATGAGTTCTACCGTATAAAAACTTTTTCCCTTCGAAAATGATCTGCAATATATCGAAAAATGTACTTAAAGTTTTCCAGATTTTGAAAAAAACTTGCTCATAAAAGTTGATTTCTTTCTCTATTATTTTGGGAGGTAGGCGATCAAAAAATAAGTTGTACTGCCTTACCTTCCTGAAAACGAAAAAAAAAAAAAAATTCTCTTCCTACGGAAGTCGACCCTTAGACGCCTGAAAAAGTGATTTGAAAAAGATAATTTCGGTTTGAGTTGAGTATGGGTCGAGTCTCTCAAGATTTCATAGATGAAGCCTGTGAAACTATTTTAAGTTTAACTTTTGAGATTTCCGAACAAAGTTTATGTAAGTTTTTATGTTCTTATAACTTTATCAATGGATAGATCGTCTTGAATTTCTGAATCCGTAAACATTTGACCTAGTTCCAAATCTCTAATCCCGGTTCTTCTATATATTACTGTTTTTGAGTTACAGGCCGACATACAAACCAAGGTGGTTTGTCGTACTTTCTGAGCATACAAAAGAAAAGAAAACTGTCAACTTTGGGGGCCCATATCTCCTCAACCGTTGCAAATAGAGGAACGATCCACGGGGACTTCCAAGTCCTAAAAGACACGTACAATTCAGATATTAAATATTTGTGCTCATCTCTCATAATTTAAAATAAAGTCACAGAACTTGATTACAAAAAGCAAAATTTTTTGAGGGGTTATACCTCCTGAACGGAAGCTCGTAGAGGCCTGGGATATTCATATTCTGCTTCAGCATGACTAAACCTATTTGCATAGTTGACTTAAGCAATATTTAAAATTTAGCCTACATGGCACCAGTTTTACACTTGAAGAACCTGAAAAGCTTTTAAAAAAAAAAAAAAAACTTATTTCAGGGTAGGGCATTCTGAATCTGGAGTCCCTATCCCTCTACTATGTGCCATTAAAGAGTTATTAGCCAATAAAAAAGGGAACCCAAGAAGCGTGTCGATCTTAACTTATAGCATGTGCCGTATTATAGGCCTATTGTGCTATGCAATATGAATCCGTTGCCAGAATGCAAAATTTGGCTTTACCTGTTCTGCGCTTATTTTAACCACACTATAATGGTAGAGAATCGGATAATATATATAATTTGACGATCCATGTAACGTACTATACGATTTTTTAAAAAGATATTAAGTTTCCATCGAGAAAAGAAACGGTGGCGGTGATAAGGCCTACGCGGACCCCTCGCTGCAGGAGGGCCCCACGACAGAGACCCTTGTGCAAGTCTAAAAAGAAATCCATAGAAATAAAACAAAGCAGTCATTATATATATATATATATATATATATATATATATATATATATATATTATATATATATATATATATATATATATATATATATAGATGAGGAGAGCCCCATGGAAGATCTTGCAAGGGAGTCTGAACGAACTAAACTCCGCCACTGGTGAAAAGGTATCATTTTTGGAAATTGTAAATATTGATCATGACATACATTAATTATTAATACAATATTAGTGCAAGTAATATTGTTTTTCATATTTTTACACTAAGTTTTCAAACTCATTTGTGGGAATGAAGGATACGCAAGGAATTTAAATGGATCATAAAACTTAAAATGGATTTAGTCACTAATCCGAAACGTTAATTTTTATATATACTTTAGTATTATCAATGTTTTCATTTTCCTAATGTTGCTTTCTACGCTATTAGCCTTACGTTTCATCATTCCTATAAGATTCCAGAGGAATAAATTGTTACTTATATATATATATATATATATATATATATATATATATATATATATATATATATATATATATATATAATATATATATATATATATATATATATATATATATATATATATATATATATATATATATATATAAAGAGAATCCATATGGAAATTGTTTTTGGACATTGGCTCAAATTTACCTTCAAGTGCAGTGAATGAATACAACAAAAATTCCAATGTAAAGCAACTTCCATTCAGTAGGGACTAAATAGTCCCCACAAAAATAAAATAGAAAAAATCAAAACTTATTTATTATGTAGCTGGCTAATAATTATGGATTTTATTATGCTAATTAAGCATTTTAAATATGATTCTGTTAAATTACCACAAAGTACAAATTTATAAAAAAATTATAATGAATATTTAAACAAACAGTCTGCTGTTTAAAATCTCATAATTCTATTAATATTTCTTATTGCAAATTCCCATTCGTTTTAGAACTCTCATGTGAATATTATGGATTTATATAAATGGAAGTTCCACAACTCTATAAACAAATACAACAATGTTTCCTTCTCCGTATAATCCAGAGTTAAAACAAGAGAGTGTTAACAAATGTAACACTTTTTAAAAAATAAAGTGCTGGATAACGATGGGGTTTGAGGACACAAATCTTACATATAGTTTTAGATCAGCAGCACCCAAAATAATTCTTTAAATAACTTTAAGTTGAAAAACCTACATTTTACTTTATCTTTGCTTTCAAAATAATTAGCATTGAAACATTATAGATTACCAACAAAATCAATAGTTTCAGTTAAAAGGTTAGTGAGCACTACTAAAAATAATAAAAATCTTAGGTTTATGAAGGCACCTTTAAAAACTTGTTTCTTTTTATCAGTAAATACAAAATGGTATGAAATTTAAAATCAGAGTGATGATAAAAAATTTTGAGATCAAAAAGAATATTCTTAGCAAATCAAATTATATATATATATATAAAATAAAATAAAAAAAATTTACATTTTGAGAATATATGGGCGAGTTTATAGAAATTAACGAAAATATAGGTATATGTTAAAATTTTAAATTGATCACCTAAACAGACTATACTACACTATACTATAACTCTCAGAGTTTGGTTAGCACTCAAAATTTAAAGTTCTGCTAAGTCATACATCATAAAAGACCAAATGATTTAACTACTAAACCTCTCCTCCAGGGAGAAAGTTGCATAGCTGAGAGGGATATAAGTAAGACATATATAATTAAAATAAAAAAAACAAAAATAATTCAAATCTTTGAAGTCCACAGTGAAAAAAAAATAAATAAATAAAAAAAAAATAAAGGTGGAAATAAAATAAAAATTAAGAAAATCTGAAGTACTCATAAAAAAAGCAGAAAAAGCAAGAAATAAGGCTGCTGAAAAAGAATTATCAGCGAGAGAAACAAAATATTTTTACATATATATATATTATATATATATATATATATATATATATATATATATATATATATATATATATATATATATATATATATATATATATATATATATATATATATATATATATATATATAATTAACCCGTTTGATTACAAGTAGATGACTCTTTGTACCTCAATCTACCAGTAATAGTTACTGAGATGAGAAATAAATCCACTTTGTAGTCTGTTTTCTATACAGATAACATTGAAATAAAACAGCAAAATCGATTAAAATTTGAAGACAACCAAAAATAAGAAATGCTATTGGTACTTCTTTAATGTAGTAGTAAACGGTCTTAAAGATATCGCCACAAAGCCACATCAACACCATTTTCCTACTGCAATATATATATATATATATATATATATATATATATATATATATATATATAATATATATATAATATATATATATATATATATAATATATATATATATATATATATATATATGAAAATTTTATAAGCTTCAAAGGGAAGAGTCATATTCTCATCAGTTTCTTTTCATCCAAATTTCTCATCTATACACAAAATATTTTATATAAAGACTAGGTACAATAAATACATAATACTGTATTTTGCTTCACTATCACTGAATACAGGAATCTACTAAGTAACTCGCAGTCAGTCAAGAAATATCAAGGTAATAAGTTCGTAAATTTTGAATACCTATAACAGTCAATTTTTATGTAGCAGTTTATAATTTGATGCCTAAAACTAACCAATAAAGTTAACCTTGATTACAATATGACTGGTTTCTCTTATAACACAGGAACTCCAGACAAAAATCAGTCAATCCCATTATAAGAGGTAGTGGTTACTTATAATCAGGGTTGTGAAGATGGTTTAAAATTTTGCAACTTTTTTTTTTTTTTTTTTTTCATTGAAAAATAATACTCTTACTCATCCCATTATGGAATATTGGACTGTTTTTTTAAATAACTGATCATTTATAACTCCTCACAAAGGATTAAAAGCAGCTCAGTCCAAGGTTCTCGGGAAATATTGTCTTTTCATTACGTTAATCCACTTTATAAGACATTTAAATCATCCCCACATGAAACTTCGGAGTGTTTTGTACGTGTAAGGTGCATTCAAATAAATTTGAATATGGAAATTATTGAAAGAAATATTTTTATTCGTATCAAGACTGGAAAGGATTGATGATCTGTATACCAATATTAATACTAGTGATAAGACGATGAATCGGCATCGAGAATCAGAAGAATCAGCAATTTTCATGGAATCGGAATTGGCATCAGAATTTTTCTTCAACTTTTCCGATTCTCACACTTCTAGTTATTTTAAAAAATAAGGCGAATTTAGAGAGCATTTTACAAAGTAAATGTCAAATACCAACTCTTTATTTATATATATATATATATATAATATATATATATATATATATATTATATATATATATATATATATATATATATTATTATATGGAAGATATATATATGAGAGAGATAGAGAGAGAGAGAGAGAGAGAGAGAGAGAGAGAGAGAGAGAGAGAGAGAGAGAGAGAGAGAGAGAGAGAGAGAGAGAGAGAGAGAGAGAAGAGAGAGAGAGAGAGAGAGAGAGAGAGAGAGAGAGAGAGAGAGAGAGAGAGAGAGAGAGAGAGAGAGAGAGAGAAGAGAGAGAGAGAGAGAGAGAGAGAGAGAGAGAGAGAGAGAGAGAGAGAGAGAGAGAGAGAGAGAGAGAGAGAGAGAGAGAGAGAGAGAGAGAGAGAGAGAGAGAGAGAGAGAGAGAGAGAGAGAGAGAGAGAGAGAGAGAGAGAGAGAGAGAGAGAGAGAGAGAGAGAGAGAGAGAGAGAGAGAGAGAGAGAGAGAGAGAGAGAGAGAGAGAGAGAGAGAGAGAGAGAGAGAGAGAGAGAGAGAGAGAGAGAGAGAGAGAGAGAGAGAGAGAGAGAGAGAGAGAGAGAGAGAGAGAGAGAGAGAGAGATCTGCATAGCTGAAATGGGGTTGGTACCACAAACACTTGGCTGTAGATTACTCAAAAAAATGCAAAGTAGTCCAATGTTCTCAATTTTGCCATTTTTGCCTGACAATAATATGATATTAAGAGTACATCATAGATATAATGTAGCATAATGTGTTAGTTATGTAGTCTAATGTTTTAGTTATTCAAACTCAGTGGAATCTATGGGGATGACCTACTTACAAAAAATACTGGGCCCATTAGTTAAATTACAATGAACAACCAGGTGTTACCTACTCCACAGCATCTTTAAAATTAACATAACAAAAATACCTTAGTTCCCAAGAAACAATATTTCAGTACAAAGCAGAAATTATGTGCAATGCTTAAAAGCACTCAAAAAGATCTCTCGTACATTACATGACAAACAAAGTCCACAGATAGAGTATGTGAGATAATAGTAGTGTAGTAGTAAGGATGGCACTTTCGGCAGATGCCAGATTTCGAAAATCTTGCAACCTAAGCCAAAACGGGATTTTGATTTGCAATGCAAATCACTCCGCTTAATCTTTTGAATAAAGAGTAAAATGATGGCACAGACATTCGAACGATTTCGCAAACAATGAAACAACTAATGAGAGAGTGCTGAAAACTCATGTCAATTATATCTTCAAATTGGCAGACTCCATACCAGACAGAATAGCAATTATTATTATTATTTCGTCAATGTTAGAACTTGCTCAATATTAGATCAGTTGTGTTAGTTTTACCATATTTACTATATTAAAAAAAAATTTACAATTAAATTTAAAAATTTTACATTTTACATATTAAAATATTTTTAATATATAAAAATGAATTATAGTTATGAAGATAAACTTTATTCTAGTTTAATATTTACACTTACTTAACAAAAAATTGAACCATCAAGAAGTTTAATAAAATGCTTACCTCATTCCAAATGTTGATTTCGAAGAATGATTTTTAAGAAACTGAGGTAATCCTAACATAGACTCCGTAGAGAGAGAAAAAAAACCAATGAATTCCACAAAAATTGGATAATCAATTAGTATATAAAGAAAAGTACTTGCAACCGTTGTAAATGTTAACATGAATTCAATATATGACTGGGAATCAGTCCATTTCCAAAAGTATTTCCAGTCAAAATCTGAAACAAATTTGAGCAGTTTAAAATTAAGTAAAAATTACTTCATTCAACTAAAAGTCTCATATCATTCATTCTAACACCTCTACATAAAAACATTAAAAAATTAAGATATAAAGATATAAAAACAAGTTACAAGTTCTAGTAGTTAATTGGTCTATGCATGGTCTTGGCATTTCCAGGATTCAGGGCTCACACGCATAGACCTTGAATATATATCAGTTACCAACTTTGTGGAGAAACACCAAAGAATCGGTTACTTGAATAGATTATAAAAATCATCCATTGTATGAGGGTTTGTAATTAATTTCTTATACTTTATATTATATTACTATACGCCCCCTCCTTGAAAAGGGTTTTGCCCGTGAGTGGTGGTAAACTGTTAATATATATATATATATATATATATATATATATATATATATATATATATATATATATATATATATATATATATATATATATATATATATATATATATATATATATATATATATATATATATATATACCAACTGGGGCTGTAATTCTGCCAGGGCCGAGGAAGGGGCCAGGGTCTCCCTGATTTGGCCAGGGCAAGGGTAGGGGCTCTGACCGTGACCAGGGTTGCTTAAAATTTGCAGAGGTCAAAAGCACTGAAATTTTAGGTTAAGAAAATTAGATTTAATTATAAGGAAGGAGTAGAATAGTCAACATTCACTTAAATTAATGATCATATGCATTTTTCAGAAGAAAAAAAATAAGAAAATTACAGATTTTGTATAATAAAAGTTTGAAAAAACTATAAAAAAAAAAAAAAAAAATTCTGATTCACAATAGTTATTCAACAGGTTTACTTAGGTAAGACCCCAAGTTAAAGTTTGAAAAAATGTAAGATATAAAATAATCAATATAACCTGTATTTATATATATCATTGCTATTTTATTGCTGTGTATCAAATTTGTATCATTTAGCTACATTATTTCAAAATTATTTTGTTTATACTTTCAGTCAATATAGTTAAAAGATCAGCTTCAGCAATATGAGAGTATTTACACTGTTTCAGGATAGGCTCGAAATAGCTAAATGTAACATCTGCAGTCAAGAAATTAGAATAGGATCTACGGGTGCCCGAAGTAAAAATTTTACAACGATCTTTATGGGGGCATCTAAAATCATAACACAAAGATGAACATAGGAGCATAGGAAAATAGAGACAGTTAGAAGCCACAAGAGCCTATTGAGACTGTCCCAGTCCAACAAATAATAATAATAACAAAAACAATACGAATACATGCACAAAAGACAAGGTCTATCCCTTCCCTAGTTATCAGTTCATTCATGCAAAGATAAAAGTAAAACTAAGCCCAATTATACATGCAATATTCAATGAACCATCACCCACTACAAAAAAACTGCCATTAGGCTTAGTCATAGGTTGATCTGTTGATCTAAAAATTCATATATACCCGCCAATTTGGCTTAGTCAAGTTATATTATATAATACCTAAACCATCCATATATCTATCTAGCCCCCTTTTAAATTTGACAAGAGAATCACAGTCAACAATCTCTTCTGGCAAGTCATTCCAAAAATTAACAACTCTATTACTGAAAGAATATTTTCTTAGATCGAGATGGCATGGCTTCTTTTTAATTTTCTTATCATGTCCTCTAGTTACTCTTCCACGGTCCAATATAAAGTATTTTTCAATCTCTGTATTACTGTCAGATGCAAATATTTTGTAAACTTGTATCATATCCCCTCTGAGAAATCTCCTTTCAACCGAGAACATTCCTAACTCCTTCAACCTCTCTTCATAGCTCTTATTTTCAAAGCCAGAAATCATCCTTGTTGCTCGACGTTGTACTCTCTCCAGCATATCTATGTCTTTTCTTAAATGAGGAGCCCAAACCTGTGCACAATACTCTAATGCTGGCCTAACATAGCTATTATATAGCTTGCTTATAACCTCTTTGCTCTTGTAAACTACATTGCGATTAATTATACCTAACATCTTATTAGCTCTATTCCTTGCTTCCAAACATTGATCACCCACCTTCAGATTACTGCTAATAATCACACCTAAATCCTTTTCTTGGTCCACAGTCTCAAGCCACTCCCCATTCATTTCATAATTAAATCCTTCATTTGAGTAACCTACATGAAGAACTTTACATTTTTTACTATTAAAGTTCATTTGCCACCTCTCTGCCCAACCAAGAAGTCTATCTAGATCACCTTGAAGCTTTATGCATCCATCATTATTCCTTACTGAGGTAACCACTTTGGTATCATCAGCAAACTTAGAAACCTTACATTTAAGACCTTTGTCTAAATCATTTATATATATAAGGAACAAAAGTGGTCCCAGCACAGAACCCTGTGGGACCCCACTCTTCACCGTTTCCCATAATGACTTATTACCATTAAGTAATACACACTGCCTTCTGTTCTTTAACCACTCTTTAATCCAATTGTGTACCATTCCATCTATACCATACTGCGACAACTTTTGCATCAGCCTAACATGGGGTACCTTATCAAAAGCTTTGCTAAAGTCTAAATATATGACATCAACTGGATCACCGCTGTCTATACATTCAGTAATATATTCCATAAATTCTAGTAGATTTGTCTGACATGATCTACCCTTTCTAAAGCCATGATGGGAGTTATATAGTATCTTGTTATCATCTAAGAGCTTCTCTATATGACTTTTCAGTAACTTTTCCGAAATTTTCACAACCAGAGATGTTAAACTAACATGAAGAGGAGCGGTCAAAAGCAGCAAAAAAGAAAAAGAAAATATTGAAAAAACAAGAAGAAAAATCTTAATTTTCTTATATTTTGTTTGATTTAATCCACCATTAATAAGTATAATTTTCAATTTTAACCCCGGCAGATAAAACCCGGTTTTCTCTGAATATTAGCTGGGGCCAGGGTTGGCCAGGGCCCCGGTAGGTCCATATATATATATATATATATATATATATATATATATATATATATATATATATATATATATATATATATATATATATATATATATATATATATATATATATATATATATATATAGGGACCACCCGGGGAGGAATTTTGCCGGGGCCGGGGTTCTGGCCATGGTTGCCTAAAATTTGTAAAGAGGTTAAAAGCACTGAAATTTTGTGTTAAGAAAATTACATATAAATTTAATTGAGGTTTATTTAATTATATTTCTTTGTATATAGGGAAAGAGTAGAATAGTCAACATTCACTTAAATTAATGATTATATATATTTTCTCCAAAAAATATTTCAGAAAATTACAAATTTTGTACATAAAACTTGTGTCAATTAGCTACATTATTTCAAAATTATTATTTTGTTTATAGTTTCAGTCAATCTGGTTAAAAGATCAACTTCAGCAGTATGGGAGTACTTTACAATGTTTCAGATCAACTTCAGCAGTATGGGAGTACTTTACAATGTTTCAGGATAGGCTCAAAATACCTACATGTAACATCTAAAGTCAGAAAATTAGAAGAGGAACTCCGGGTGCCACAAGTACAAAATATTCAACCAAATCATTATGGGGCAAAAAAAAAAAAAACACAAAGATGAACATTTACTTATTTCAAAAGAAAAAGAAAATATTGAAAAAACAAGAAGAAAAAATCTTAATTTTCTTATATTTTGTTTGAATTTTTTTTATTATTATTATTTGACTGAGCTGAAATTTTCAGGGTATATGCTTTTTTTCCCGAAGTTCTGAGTTAATTTTGAGCATTTTTCTGTGTCTATAACGGTTTGAAAGTTATTTGGACCCAAAGTTGAAAAAAAATGAGTATCGGGGTCAAACCACTGGTCCACATGAGCTAAAAATTTAACTGAATAATCTTATTCCCAATTTCTTACATTTGATATCATTTCTAGAAAAAAAGTTAGAAGCACTTGAAACGAAATTTGCAAAAATCATAACCTTCTGGAGAAAAAAATTAATAAAAAATGATACATATATATATATATATATATATATATATATATATATATATATATATATATATATATATATATATATATATATATATATATATATATATATATATATATATATATATATATATATAGTTATAGGGGAGTGACAGGGCTACAACTTTTATTTAATGCATTATTAAATGCTATTTGTTTGAAGTGAGAATTTGGGAATTTTTAAAATTTGGTCAGAAATGGATCTTTTTGAGAGGCAATATCTTCAAACCAACGAATCGCATTGAATAAAGTATAGAGAGGAATCTGTAGCCCCATCCCTCCTCTATACATCCATTACAAATAAGAAATCATAGAGCTGTAATTTTTTTGTTTATTTATTTAATTTTTTTTTTTGTCCAAAAAGAGGATTTTTTTTTTTATAATTGGTCAGTTTTTTGCTTATAACTTTTTTCCTATAAAAAATTATAAATTTTTTTTTTTTTTTTTTATATAATTGTCAGTTTTTGGCTTATAACTTTTTTTCTATAACTCTGGGAGCAAAAGTATGTTAGAAGCTTTTGTAGCCCATAGAAATCTGAATATAGTCCAAATATCTGGTCATTCCGAAAAGTGGTTTGGCCCCGACATTCATTTGAAAAA
>SEYY01000434.1:77500-102966 GCA_009176605.1 Armadillidium nasatum
CTGCTTCAAATCATAGTAACCTCATGCCTGTTAGAATAAATAGGAGGGTGCTTGGAACCCTTACTGGGGCTACATGGCATCCTGCTGAGGTGCTCCTGGGTTACAGGAGCAAATAACCAATGTCAAGCAATGCCAACAAGGGCAAAACAACTGTTTCAACAAAATTAGTGATATAAGAGAAACATTTTCCACACAACAGGATTTGAGCCCATTGACAGCAGCATTGATGTACAGAAGGCTTTACCACAGACCTACCTTGCCTTCCCAAAAAGAAGGCATAGTAGAACGGTTTTCAAGCTCTTCTGCTTTGAATCACTGTAGCAGCTCGATACCTATTAGAATCCATAGAAGGGTTCTTGGAACCCCTACTGGGGCTACATCATTCTGTTGGGGTGCTCTTAGGTTACAGAAGCAACCAATGAAAGTCAAGCAACACCAACATGGGTACAACAACTGTTGCCATGAAATTAGCAATACAAAACAGAAATATTTTCTGCATGCCAGGATTTGAACCCATGGACGATAACTCACTGTTAAACAATGTACAGAAGGCTCTACCACTGAGATACACTGCCTCTCCAAAAAAGAAGGCATAGTAGAATGATTTTTAAGCTCTTCTGCTTTGAATCACTGTAGAAACTCTGTACCTATTAGAATCCATAGGAGGGTGCTTGGAGCCCCTACTAGGGCTACATGGTATACTGCTAGGGTGCTCCTGGGTTACAGAAGCAACCAACCAAAGTTAAGCAATGTCAACATGGACACAACTTTTATCAGTACACTGTCTAACAATTACTATAGAATTGTATCTATTCTAATAAGTACCAAATTGTTAAAGTGACAAAGAAGAAGAGCTTGAGACCCATTCTACTATGCCATCTTTTTGGGGAAGTATAAATTTTTATTTTTTTTACAAGGTTATAAAGCTGGGAGAAATACACATTTTTTATTTAGAAAGATTTTTGGTATACTCAGCCATTTTGCTGCTATGCATGGGAAAAACCAATAATTTGGAATTTTTCCCATGCACAGCAATAAAATTATGGTGCTTTGTTCTTTTCCGATGATGAAAAAATATTTAGATCTTAAAGGTTGGTATTTTATTGTCAATTTTATTATTAATTTAAAAATAGGTATATTTTTTACAATATTGCGCTTCATTGCAAGTGATTTTTTGCAAAAGAAAATTTAAAATTAATTATATATATATATATAAATATAAATATATATATATATATATATATATATATATATATATATATATATATATATATATATATATATATATATATATGGTGTAATAAGGCAGTAGGCCTGTATGCCACTACAATGTTCCATCAATCAGTTAGGACTGTATCACACGGTAAACTTCGGTTGTTCAGGTTATGATAAGTCGAACTAAGTATGCCAGAAAACTAAATAATAATAATAATAATAATATATATATATATATATATATATATATATATATATATATATATATATATATATATATATATATATATATATATATATATATATATATATAATATATATATATATATATATATATATATATATATATATATATATATATATATATATATATATATATATATATTATTAAATAAATAAAAAAGCTCAAAAAATTTTTATATGCGTTTCTTTCTATCATTAAAAATTATAATTTTCATTTTTAACTTATAAGTAAAGAAAGGCGGAGAAACCTTTCCGATCTAAATATTTTTTCATCATTGGAAAAGAACAAAGGTCCAAAATTATTATTATATAATATATATATATATATATATATATATATATATATATATATATATATATATATATATATATATATATATATATATCAGAGGTGGGCATAAGCGCAAAATGAAGCGCAAAAGCGCAATTTGCGCTTTTTTTTTTTTTTTTGCGTTAAATTTCAAAAATGTGCGCTTTTGCATTTTGCGCTTAACAACTTTTTTAAGAGCGCAAATTTGCGCTTTAAAAAATATTTTGCGTTTTTGCGGAAGTTTTTTGAAATTAGCGCTGTGGTAACCGGTGTTTTAAATTGGTGTTGGTTTTTATGATAAATTAATAATTTTGATAATTAATTAAAGAATAACCTTTAAAATAAGATCGCCCTACAAAATAAGATCAATAATCTCAATTCAGAATAACTCAAGTAAGAAAAAGGACAAAAACATCATAGACAAATTAAGTCTAGCCTAAGCTTAAAGTTAGGCCTGTAAGTTCCAATAATAACGAAATCATGAAATTAGCCTAAGATCAAGAAAGAAATAAGTTAAACAGACATGGATATCGTATTACTAGATTGGAAAATTATATAAAAAGGGTGAAAAAACTACAAATAAAATATAAAATACAAAAGATAAGGAAAATAAATCACTTAAAATGGCGGCGGAGATTTCGAGTAGACAAAAAACATAGTCCGTCACCGAGTTGCCAGAAATAGAAAAAGAATACAAATTTTAGCAACTCGCTAAAAATGAAGCTTTCTGATTGGTCAAGATTAAAAACTAACAACCTATGATAGTTGTCAGAATTCATAATCTGAAAATTTTGAAAGAAGTAGTCATTACTTTTTGGAACTCTTACCGATAAGTTGTGCTCTTAAGCGAGGTTATTTATTTAGAAAATTTTCGATCTTGAAACTAAGAAATTGGTAAATACCATTGTAATTTTAAAAGTTTTATTATCGATATCTGAATTTTGAAATTGATTTAAACTTGGAATTCTCGCAGAACATTAGTTCTAATATTAGAATTTTACTATTGATATCAGAACTTGAGCTTATAATTCACACAGACTTTAGTTCTAATTTTGGAATTTTATTATTGATATCAGAACTTAAACTTAAAATTCTCGCAGAACATTAGTTCTAATTTTAGAATTTTACTCTCGATGTCTGAACTTAGAAGTTGATTGAAACTTAAAATTCTCGCAGAACATTAGTTCTAATTTTAGAATTTTACTATCGGTGTCTGAACTTAGAAATTGATTTAAACATAAAATTCTCGCAGAACTTTAGTTCTAATTTTAGAATTTTATTATTGATATCAGAACTTAATCAGAACTATCTTATGATTCCGCAGAGCGTTAGCTCTAATTTGAATTATATTACTACGATTACGATTTTTGGCTAATTGGAAAAATTATAACAAATTATAACCAGACATGAATTAAAAGAACTTTAATAAATAAGCATAAAAAAGCGAATCTTTTGTGAATTACTATTGAATGTAAATTATAAACTAGTTACTAAATAAGCATAAGAAAGCGAATCTTTTATGAATTATTATTGAATGTAAATTATAAACTAGTTACTTGTATATTAAAATTTTATTTTAATAAGATTTGGAACAAATATTGAAACTATTTATTATAGATAGACAGAAGTTTTTGTTTGTTTTTAGTGAATCCTTTATTGCCGTACTAGACTCGTAAACAATATTTTGAATTAATTTAAACACTTTGTGACATAGATAGTAATTTACAACTACGTTTTTCTATATTGGAGGATTGTTGTGAAAGTTCATTGAACTGAAATCAGTTTATATTGAAATACTTTGAAATAATTTACAATATACGATCTTTTAATTTACAATATACGATCTTTTGATTAAATTTTCGAAATCTTTTGTTTTGATTGATCAGTTAACCCAGCTTAATTAGTTTATACGAGAGCAACTTTGACATAGTTTTCCACTTATTACATTTAGTTTATTGAACAAGTTGAACAATTTTAATTTAAATTAATTAAATTAAAATACCATTGTAATCAACTTAAGAATTTCGCCATTAAGTTTCGTTGGGTTCTTTGAGCATTGACGTTAAGCTTTGTTTAACCTTTTGAATATTTTGATAGCATTATATCACAATATTAGCCAAACAATTTTGGAATACGTATATAATCTTAAACATTTTAGTTAATTTTGAGTAATTGTAACCTGGTATTTTGAAGATATTTTTAGTTTTCGATCGTTCTGTTTAATTATCGATTTGAGAGATCATCAAAGGGTATCTATCTATAGAGTCAATTACATCGTAACTTAAGAAGCTATTAATGTATAATTAAAATATAAAATAATAATAGGTCAAACAATAAAGACAAACAAAAGAATATAATTGATAGCTACAGGAAATAAAACAAAGTAAATTAAAATTTATTAGATTGAATTAAGGTAATGAAAACAACTAAGTAACGGAAGTAAGTTTATTTAATTATTTTTAAGCACACATTTGAATTAAAGTAACGTCGTCTTGGTTTAAATTACGAAAAGACACAACGCAATCCTAGTTTAAATTAAGAAACAGTCTAATATAAGAAGGACTTATAAGTTGTGTCGTAATACCCACCATAAGCTACGACATAACATTTTTGGTGCCGTTTAGACCAGGATTAGCCACCTAACATACCTGGTGCTAAGAATAAAAGTTTAATAAGAATTTAAAAAGATCATTGAACAGAATTAGATAAACAAGATGGATTTTAGAGTGGATATCCCTGAAGAAAGGTCTGAAATGAATGAACAGTTACAACCACATATGACATCAACACCAGAACAACAACAAAGACAAGAACAGGAAAGAGGAATGAATAGTCGCCAGTATTCAAGTAGAGCTGGAACAAGTCAGCATTATACACCAGGACGACAATATACACCACCACCTGAACACATGATGGATAGTCACTACTATTATCGAAGAAGGCTAGTCCCACCACCCTTGAAATATTCACTAGAAGAGGGACATGATTTTGAAAGATTTTTACAAGATTTTCGAAACATACTGCGATAATACCTATCCGGAAGTAGTAAATACATGGAGTCGCGTCCTGGGTAAATATTTAGAAGGAAGTTTACTGGATTCTTTTAATAACATCGATGGCGGAAGAATTCCTTACTATTTGGTTAAAGAAAAACTCAGAAAAATTGTTCATCAGGCTTCTCGAAATAAGGATAAAATAGCAGAAAAATATTGGAGTGCAAAAAGAGAGAAAAACGAAACTATAATGAATTTTTCTATGAGATTAGATCGACTGGCAGAAGCAGCTGGGATAGATACACGACAAGAGTTATTTAATGAAATGAAGAAAATAAAAATACTAGAAGGACTTAGTGGAGAATCAGCTGGGAAAGTAAAATTTGCTGCATTGTCGGAACCAAGAATTAGTATAGATAGGATAATCGAGATAGCCGACAATGTAGAGATGTGCTTTAGTAGTAATCAGCCTGATAAGAAAGAAGAAAGAAAAGACAACACCACAGAAAGAAAACCTGAGAGAGAAAAGGTTCAAGTAGCAGTAACTGATAAAAAGACAGATAAAAAATGTAATTTTTGTGAAAAAGAAGGGCATCTAGAATCGGAATGCTACAAGAAAAACAAAAGTTGTTTCTGTTGTGGTAAGCCAGGTCATATGATTAAGGATTGTCGTAAAAGAATAGCTCAAGAAAGAAACCGAGAACAAGGCAATAGATCAGAAAGACCCGAAAAACAGGAACAACGACCAACAAGTGCTTCACAAAATGAGCAAAATACAAGAAGAGCACCACCAGAAAAGAGGGAACAAGCTCAAAGATATGAATGCCCTTATTGTGGAGAAAACCATTTGATGAAGAACTGTGAGGAATTTAAGAATGTATTCAGGAAGCAGCCGGAAAACTAAAGAACCCCTTAACCGAGCAGGGTGGAATTAAGGGAGTAGGACAAAGCCTTGCACCTAAAGATACGGATCAAAGATTATACTTGGACATAAATGTAAAAGGAGCCATTATAAGAGCTTTAATAGATACAGGAGCCCAACTCAATGTAATTAGTTATGATGTTGCTCAATTATTAAATGAAGAAATCAAAGATACAAATATTAAATTGATTGGAGTACACGGAGATATAGAAGGGAACAGAAGGGGAGATGAAATTATCATTCAAAGTAGGAAAATATCAAATAAAGCATGAAAGTTTCATCATTAGTAGAAAAGTAACACATGAAATGATTCTTGGAATCGATTTTTTGAAAAAATACTTTTTAGAAATTGACTTTGAAAATAATAGATTAATATGTAGACCTGATAATGGGAAAGAAATTGTTGTATGTAATTTTAGATATAATTCAGCCCCAATAAGTAACATCAAGTTAAAATTAAGAAAGAATGCTCATATAAAGGCTGGATACATACATAAAATAGAACTAATGTGGCCAAATAATTTTAAAGAACCCAAATTATATAGTACTGAAATAGCAGGATTGGATAATTTTAGAAAGAATGGATTGTTTATTTCAAATACTGTAAATAATGGAAAAAGAGCCTATATTAATGTTATAAATTTGGGAGATGAAACTTATAAGATTGATACAAAAGATTTAGTGGTAACAACTATAGAATTAGTAAAAGACGGAAAAACTTTAAAAGAAATATACGAACAACAAGAAGTGGAGAAAGAACAAGAAAATCAGCACTTGAGTTGGGAGGAAAGATTTACATTGAACCAAACCGACCTTAATTCAGAACAAAAAGATATTGTATGTAAAACGTTAGAAAATTTTAAAGATATCATTAGTAAAGACGATAATGACGTGGGTTATACAACTAAAATGAAACACAAAATTAAATTGAATGATTATGAGCCCATTCGTCAAAAAGTAAGGCGGTTTAATCCGAAGGTGCAAGAGCTTATGGACGAAGAATTAAAAACATTAGAACAACAAGGAATTATACAACCATCAAAGAGTCCATGGAGCAGTCCTATTGTACCTATTATCAAGAAGAATGGCAAAGTAAGGGTATGTATTGATTATAGAGCCCTCAATCAGAGGACAGTTAAGGACAGTTTTCCATTACCCGCTGTGAACGACTGTATTTATAATTTGAAAGGCAGTACCTATTTTAGTCTTCTAGACATGACCAAAGGATACTACAACTTACCCATGGATGAAAAATCAAGAGAATATACTGCTTTTACAACATCTTCAAAGCATCTGGAGTTCGTACGATTGCCTTTTGGCCTCTGTAACTCACCCGCGACTTTCCAACGTCTCGTCAACTTGATGATACAAGATTTCTCAAAAACACAAGTAATGGCCTACTTGGACGATATTTTGATCTTGGGAAGAAATTTTGACGAACATTTGAATAATCTAAGTCAAGTTTTAGAGAAACTGCGTGAGTTTAATTTAAAAATAAAACCGGAAAAATGTAATATCTTCAGAAGAAAAGTAAAATTTTTAGGCCAGGAAGTTAGCGAAGAAGGAATATTACCATTATCCGAAAATATAGAGGCCATACAAAAAGCTCCAGTGCCCAAAACCATAAAGCAAGTTCAGAGTTTCTTGGGTAGTGTAAATTACTATAGAAGACATATTCCAGAGGCTGCTAAACTCATGAAGCCTCTCTCTCAGTTAACAACAGGAAAGAGTATAAAATGGACTCTGGAGTGTCAAGAAAGCTTTGAAAGATTAAAACAAGCTTTGGTAGAACCACCAATTTTAGCCTTCCCGGACTATGAGAGTAAAAAACCATTGGAACTGTTTGTTGATGCATCTGGGACAGGTGCCGGAGCTTGTTTAAAACAACAGCAAGACGGGGAACTAAAAGTTATAGCCTATGCCTCGATGTGTTTTGGATCCGCCCAGAGAAACTATAGTACTCTAGAGAAAGAATTAGCCGCATTAAGATGGGGAGTGAAAGTGTTTCGCACATTTTTAATGTGCCGAAGGTTTGTCATCTGGTCTGATCACCAACCCCTAACTTATTTGCACAATATGGCTGGAGTAAATGCAAGAATTGCCCGAACTTTAACAGATTTAGCTGAGTACGATTTTGAGATCAAATACCTACCCGGGAAATTTAATCACATCAGCGATTTCCTCTCTCGATGCGTTCCAGAAAATACAGAGGAAATAGAAATTGAAGAAGATATAGTACCGGTAGGATTTAAAGAAAAAGAAATTAAGGGCAGCGGAAACGCCCTGTTCGTGGCAATAGCCATATTCTTATTTAATGATGAAAAAGCTCACAAGATTCTCCGTGAGCGTGCGGTCAATGAAGTGAGAAATAATTTGAAAACCTATGGGTTAATGGACACTAAACAAACTAGACAGAATCTGAACCGAATGAATATCTCAGGTACTATGGTCAGCTCTGAGATTGTGGAAGCTTGTGCCCGTATATACGACATCCAAGTTAAAATATATCATGCTAAAGACCAATGGGTGTCATATAATGATAAAGGTACTAGGATATGTCATCTCTTAAGTATACACGGCGTTCATTTTAATTTATTGGAGAAGAATACATCTGAAGAAAGAGTAACAAGCTGTGTTGACGAAATAAATTTGTTTGTCTCAGATTTTGAAGAGGCGGAAATTCTGAAAGAGATCGTCTTATTCGAGATTGAAGATGAGGAAGAGAGTGAAGGAAATACTGAGGAAGACATAGTTGATTCAGAAAGCTTGAATTCTCATGATATAACGATTGAGTCTACGGTGGGATCAAAACCAGAGGAAACCGAAGAATTGCCAAGTAGAAGATCTACATTAAAATATACGAGAAATGAGGAACAACTAGTAGAAGAAATTAAAAAAGGACAAATTGAAGATAAAGGTTTACAAGAGTTAAGACAGATTTTACAAGAAAATAATACAGTTCAAGAACAAACTCAAAGACTCAAAGAGAAAAATTATTTAAAGAGATATATAAGATATTTGAAAAATGTACATGAAATAGATGGAATTTTGTATTACGAGGAAACTGGGAAAGATGTTCCACTCATAGGGTATAATGATTTAAAAGATTTAATCATTGACTATCATAAGACTCATTATCATCCAGGAAGAGATAAAATGATAAAGAAAATACAAGAAATTACCTGGAGTCCAAATATTCGCAACATCTGCGAACAAGTCACCCGAATATGTATAAAATGTCAACAGAGAAAATTATTACCAGCTCGACAACAAAGACCACCAACTTGGAAAGTACAAGCCAGAAAACCTTTTGATGTGGTCGCCATAGATCTTATGGAAATGCCAAAAACAAAAATAGGACAGAAATATATCTTTGTTGCTGTTGACATGTACTCAAAGTGGACATCTGCTGTGGCTATACCAGATAAAACTGCTAATACAGTACTCAAAGCATTTAAAAATATGATAGCAACTTTTCTGAAAGACCCTTTAGAAATACAATCAGACAACGGAAAAGAATTTACTAATCATTTGTTTGAAGAGTTCCTCAAAACTAAAGAAATTAAGCATCGTTGTACTGTAGCCAATATGCCACAAACTAACGGCCTCGTAGAAAGAGTGAACCAAACATTGTTAAATATGTTTAGAATGATAGATAACTTAGAAGAATGGGATGAACATCTACCTGACGTTGTGGCTGTATACAACCACACATATCACAGAGAATTAGGAAAGACACCAGCTGCAATATTTCTCAACAATGTTGAAAAGAATCAAGTAAATGACAAGACTTGGGGAAAGACACAACAAGATTATGAACCCTACAAGTTAGATGAATTAGTCCTCAAGAAAAATATTCTTAAGGGTCACAATGTAGAAAATAAACTAGCTAAGAAATTCCATGGTCCATATAAAGTAATTAAAACATATGAGAACGGAGTGATGTACGACCTTCAACATCAGTATAGAAATACTATATTATATAAAATACATCACAAACATTTAAAAAAGTGGTATGAAACTCCTGAAGAATTAAAAAAGGTTAATCAAGAAAATGATTTAGAAGGACAACAAGAGTAATACATCCCAACCTGATTTTGAGGGGTTTACAGAAGAACATCAAACCATGTTTAAAATAAACTGGGAAAAGGTATTCCAATATAATATTCATCTACAACATAATGTAGATCTAAATCAAGATTCAAAAGACCAAATGGCAAGTCACGAAGTTGAAAGACGAATACCTTATAATAATGCCACTTATAATATGGAGCCGTGGATTCAAGAAGAATTAGAACTCAATAGACCCAGTCGAGGAATTCCCATTATAGATGCAAGAACTTCAAGAGTATGGAAGGATCTAGTGGAATTAGAGGGAAATAGCACGATATCGAATCTTTCCTTTGATTTTTCTGGGTTCTGATGGTAAAGTATATTAATGTCAATGGTAAGAAATTAAGATGAAATATGTTTCGGTTTGGATAATTGGTAAGAAATTTTACATAATTTTGATTATCTGTCATGTCATGTTAACTAATAATTTCAGATATAATAAAGTACCAATCTATCAAATTTTATTTTGATTGTTATGTCCATAATCATTAATTGTATTACAGCAGCTGTTGTGAAAAATTCCAGTATTAAAATTTTTGTTAATAATTTATTTTAAAGATTTCTAATCCTGTTTTGCAGATTTGTTGGAAATTCTGTTCCGGAGTAATATTGTTGTAGAATTAATGAATTATTTGAGTGTCTTAATTTGTTTATTATCTTTCCAGATCATGGTCTGGGGAAAAAAACAAATAGTAGTCGTTGGTGATAGTAGAGTGAAAGAATTGGAACAAGAATGCCAGGGATGGAAACCCGCTGAAATAGTTCGATTTTATAAACCTGGAATGACGACAACTGAGGCATTGCTTAAAGTTGACAAGATTCTCGAGGAAAATGTCTTAACAGAGCATACACCAATCGACATTATTGTAATTGTGGGGCTGCATTGTGACTTCACGATGCTCCGACCATGGAAGGATACTAATTGTAAGATCATGATGCCAAACCTTAAGATAAACAACCAGGTATTGGTGGACCAAATAAAGAACAAATTAGTAGAATGGAAAAAAGACTACCCGTATTGTCAGATAATAATCACTGTCCCATATATTCCTAATTTTGGGCAATACAATAATAATAGATTATATAATAAACTTCATGCACACCAGGTCAAGACTGTATATAACTATGGTCACACCTTAAAATTCACCAAACAGATGCAGGGCATAATAAGCGATTTTTTTCAATGTTGGACACGCCAGTTAAATCCAAAACCTTTGGCTCTTGCTCGATTAGAGAATCATAATATGTTTGTCCAGAAATTAAGATCTCTTAAAAAACCAGCACAAGCGTATCAGGGGTCGACCAGAGATGGCCTACATTTTGCAAATAACACAATTAAACAGTTCTGGAAATTACTCAAAACTTACCATGATCAGTTAAATAAAATTCCAGGGAAGGCATACCAAGTAATTGAACAACCTTTACTTCCGTCTAGAGTCACCTCATCAGGAGGAGATACTCCACGAAATATTAGAAGGAGACGGAGGGCTGAACCACAAAACAAAAAACCAGATACCAGACATGAATGGGCAAAGAAACAAAGAAATAGACCAGATGATCTAACTTTTTCCCAAACACGTCAGACAACAGACCTGAGATATAAAATTCAAAATAGACAAAATCAGTTAAATTATCAACATTTTGGCCAATCGGAGGCAGGACCATCCAGAAGAAAGACTGCTGTCATTACAAGAACCACTTTTAAGCGAGTAATTCATTACCGATAACGTGTATATTGACCATTGATCCTACCTAACTACATCTTTAAGAGGGGGGTGTGGTAACCGGTGTTTTAAATTGGTGTTGGTTTTTATGATAAATTAATAATTTTGATAATTAATTAAAGAATAACCTTTAAAATAAGATCGCCCTACAAAATAAGATCAATAATCTCAATTCAGAATAACTCAAGTAAGAAAAAGGACAAAAACATCATAGACAAATTCAAGTCTAGCCTAAGCTTAAGAGTTAGGCCTGTAAGTTCCAATAATAACGAAATCATGAAATTAGCCTAAGATCAAGAAAGAAATAAGTTAAACAGACATGGATATCGTATTACTAGATTGGAAAATTATATAAAAAAGGGTGAAAAAACTACAAATAAAATATAAAATACAAAAGATAAGGAAAATAAATCACTTAAAATGGCGGCGGAGATTTCGAGTAGACAAAAAACATAGTCCGTCACCGAGTTGCCAGAAATAGAAAAAGAATACAAATTTTAGCAACTCAGCTAAAAATGAAGCTTTCTGATTGGTCAAGATTAAAAACTAACAACCTATGATAGTTGTCAGAATTCATAATCTGAAAATTTTGAAAGAAGTAGTCATTACTTTTTGGAACTCTTACCGATAAGTTGTGCTCTTAAGCGAGGTTATTTATTTAGAAAATTTTCGATCTTGAAACTAAGAAATTGGTAAATACCATTGTAATTTTAAAAATTTTATTATCGATATCTGAATTTTGAAATTGATTTAAACTTGGAATTCTCGCAGAACATTAGTTCTAATATTAGAATTTTACAATCGATATCAACTTTGAAATTGGTTTAAACTTAAGATTCTCGCAGAACATTAGTTCTAATTTTAGAATTTTACTCTCGATGTCTGAACTTAGAAGTTGATTGAAACTTAAAATTCTCGCAGAACATTAGTTCTAATTTTAGAATTTTACTATCGATGTCTGAACTTAGAAATTGATTTAAACATAAAATTCTCGCAGAACTTTAGTTCTAATTTTAGAATTTTATTATTGATATCAGAACTTAATCAGAACTATCTTATGATTCCGCAGAGCGTTAGCTCTAATTTGAATTATATTACTACGATTACGATTTTTGGCTAATTGGAAAAATTATAACAAATTATAACCAGACATGAATTAAAAGAACTTTAATAAATAAGCATAAGAAAGCGAATCTTTTGTGAATTACTATTGAATGTAAATTATAAACTAGTTACTAAATAAGCATAAGAAAGCGAATCTTTTATGAATTATTATTGAATGTAAATTATAAACTAGTTACTTGTATATTAAAATTTTATTTTTAATAAGATTTGGAATAAATATTGAAACTATTTATTATAGATAGACAGAAGTTTTTGTTTGTTTTTAGTGAATCCTTTATTGCCGTACTAGACTCGTAAACAATATTTTGAATTAATTTAAACACTTTGTGACATAGATAGTAATTTACCAACTACGTTTTTCTATATTGGAGGATTGTTGTGAAAGTTCATTGAACTGAAATCAGTTTATATTGAAATATTTTGAAATAATTTACAATATACGATCTTTTAATTTACAATATACGATCTTTTGATTAAATTTTCGAAATCTTTTGTTTTGATTGATCAGTTAACCCAGCTTAATTAGTTTATACGAGAGCAACTTTGACATAGTTTTCCACTTATTACATTTAGTTTATTGAACAAGTTGAACAATTTTAATTTAAATTAATTAAATTAAAATACCATTGTAATCAACTTAAGAATTTCGCCATTAAGTTTCGTTGGGTTCTTTGAGCATTGACGTTAAGCTTTGTTTAACCTTTTGAATATTTTGATAGCATTATATCACAATATTAGCCAAACAATTTTGGAATACGTATATAATCTTAAACATTTTAGTTAATTTTAAGTAATTGTAACCTGGTATTTTGAAGATATTTTTAGTTTTCGATCGTTCTGTTTAATTATCGATTTGAGAGATCATCAAAGGGTATCTATCTATAGAGTCAATTACATCGTAACTTAAGAAGCTATTAATGTATAATTAAAATATAAAATAATAATAGGTCAAACAATAAAGACAAACAAAAGAATATAATTGATAGCTACAGGAAATAAAACAAGGTAAATTAAAATTTATTAGATTGAATTAAGGTAATGAAAACAACTAAGTAACGGAAGTAAGTTTATTTAATTATTTTTAAGCACACATTTGAATTAAAGTAACGTCGTCTTGGTTTAAATTACGAAAAGACACAACGCAATCCTAGTTTAAATTAAGAAACAGTCTAATATAAGAAGGACTTATAAGTTGTGTCGTAATACCCACCATAAGCTACGACATTTATCGGGTATATATATATATATATATATATATATATATATATATATATATATATATATATATATATTATATATAATATATATATATATATATTATATAATATATATATATATATATATATATATATATATATATATATATATATATATATATATATATATATATATATATATATATATATATTATATATAAATTTATATACACATACCATAAAATTTATTGATAATAGCCAATACTGATACTTTCTCTCCATCCCTATATATATATATATATATATATATATATATATATATATATATATATATATATATATATATATATATATATATATATATATATATATATATATATATATATATATATATATATATATATAATTTTCAGAATAAATATAAAATGTCGAAAGACTATAATCAAAAATGTTATGACCCTTTCAAAAGACACAAAAAACCAATACTAAAAAGCCTCATTAAAATTACTCCATACCTGCAACAAAAGTATTGTTTAAAAGATGGCAAAAATCTATTTATTTGTACAGCTTGTATAAAAGAAACTTCCTTGTTCAAGAAAAATGAAAATGAAAATTTAATAATTGAAACAGACTCCAAAATCGACATTACAGGATATATATATATATATATATATATATATATATATATATATATATATATATATATATATATATATATATATATATATATATATATATATATATATATATATATATATATATATATATATATATATATATGAAAGGCATAGACAGTAAGAAGCCACAAAGATTTATTGATAATGTTTCAGTCAAGTAAATAATTTGTCAACCTAATGACCTATGCAATGTGCAAAATAGTTGCATATAAACTAAATTTTAACATAACCCAAATTTACCACATCCGAAGGTGTCTAAAATTTTTGCTACAGTATATAATGAATATATAGTTCAAGTTATTTGATTAGGTTATTGTCATTTTTTTACAGGCAATATGTTGGTCAAATTTACCTTAACCAAGATCCTCCTGTTAGTCTTATGTCTTCATTATTTTACCTTGATCATCCATCAGTTTCTCAAAAGATTATCAGAAGCTAGCTAAATACAGAACTGCTAATTAGTTTATTTGAAACCTAGACTTTCAATATAATTATCCAGCCCTTTCTTAAATGTTGAAAAGACAAATCATCCAAAATTTTACTTCCAGATTTCATGATTTTTTTCTTAAATTTCTTATCATGCTCTCTTGTCTCTGTTCCATTATCTACTATAAAGAATTTTTGAATTTAGTATAATCACTAATATATATATATATATATATATATATATATATATATATATATATATATATATATATATATATATATATATATATATATATATATATATATATATATATATATATATATATATATATATATATATATATATATATATATATATATATATATATATATATATATATATATATATATATATATATATATATATATATATATATATATATATATATATATATATATAGATGTACCATGTACTGCTTCAGAAGCGAGTTCAGAAGGTGTTCATACAGAAGTAGAGCCAAGTAAGTAATTACATAATGAAATGATTTTTTTTTTAGTTAAATAAATATGTTTTTAAATTTTTTCCAATTTTTTTTTTTTCAACTATTCTGATTTGTACATGTTTCCCTGGTTGCCTTGGGGATGAACTCAACATTCTAAGTATTTTTCTTAACTTCTAATCCTTCTCCTTATATTGTTAGACTCTTTCCACCTCTGGGTTTATCCAAACACCTTCTTCACTCTGTATTCTCTTCTGTCTCCAGGTCTTTAGAGGGAAGCACCACAGATTATTATGAGGAAATGTTTGTATTGTTTCATCAAAATGCTCATACTATTTGATTTCCCGTTGAATAATTATCATTGCTTTCGCGAGTGATTCCGGAAGTGATTCTCTCTGGCATGGATGAGTACATTCCATATTCATTCCCTTCAGGTAAACCAAACAAACTTTGATTTAAAAAAAAAAATGCTTGTTATGGTGCTATTTGTCGCAAGGACACTTCCTTTAGAAATTTAGACTCTAGAAACTCAAGTAACTTATACTTCATCTCAAAATCGAACAAAATTTATTCATAGTAACACCAAAAACTCTATTCTCCAGTAGAAAATGCAATAATCTTTCTGGTTCCTCATTCCATGCCCCTTTCTGGCATTTTGCCAAAAAAAAATAAATAAATAAAAATAAATTTTGCTTCTTTTTCTTTCCCTCCTCTTGTATCTTCTGACGGCACACCTGAGGTTTTACCGCCTGCTAAAACCGAAAATTTCGTTAATACTTTTGCCTATAATTCTACGTTACACGATTCCCGAGCTATTCCTCCTCCTTCAATCCCTACAACTCAATAATACCAAATATTGTACTTTCTCTCTCTCTCTCTCTCTCTCTCTCTCTCTCTCTCTCTCTCTCTCTCTCTCTCTCTCTCTCTCTCTCTCTCTCTCTCTCTCTCTCTCTCTCTCTCTCTCTCTCTCTCTCTCTCTCGTTTACACATTCTTCTACAGATTCAATGAAAACATTTGGTACATCAGTTGAAGATTGTTCTTATCAAATATTCAATATCGAAGTAAACAATTATTCATCCATGCCTTCTTCACCTGATTACGTACTTTGCATATTATTTCTTTTATAATTATTATATGTTTGAATTCTATATCTTTAAACTTTCTTTTCTCATCCTCATGCTGAAAAAGTTTAAGTTATCCCTGATTTTTTTTTACCTTACCATCATTCTTATGAATAACCGTTGTACTTTCCTACTCTTTTAATTTCTATATATATATATATATATATATATATATATATATATATATATATATATATATATATATATATATATATATATATATATATATATATATATATATATATATATATATATATATATATATATATATATATATATATATATATATATATATATATATATATATATATATTGCAGAATTAAACGAGACCTCGGAAGAGAAATTGAAGAGAACAGAATCGATCCGTCTTCAGAGAGAGGCAGTGTTTGCAGAAATGGACGTTGCCCTCAAAGAAGATGGGAATACCCTGGGCATATTTTCACCCAAAAAGGTATGGGGTATTATGGAGTATATCAGATTTTAAAAAGAATAAATAACAATTTTCTAGAATTTTTTTTTAATGAAGAAGTTGCTGTGATGTTTTATTTGAAATTGTTATAAAACTGTTCGTAATTAATTTTGTGCTTTGTAATGTTCAAAATTATTTTTTTATTATTATTATTATTATATTATTATTATTATGAACTCAAGCAATCATTTGAAAGATTCCCTAAAAATGGGTTGATAAAACTCTCTGTCTCTATATATATATATATATATATATATATATATATATATATATATATATATATATATATATATATATATATATATATATATATATATATATATATATATATATATATATATATATATATATATATATATATATATATATATATATATATATATATATATATATATATATATATATATACCTCATTTAGTGAACCTAAACGAGAGAGAGAGAGAGAGAGAGAGAGAGAGAGAGATTTATAACCTCAATAAAAAAGTGGGATAATGGCTTTAACCGCGTATTTATTTATTTTTATTTAATTTAATTTAATTTACTGATTAGAAAACATGCAGGTTCTTTTTTTCACATAGTTGGTGGTAGCACAGACTAAGTATCTATTTTTATATCTAAACAATGTAGTTAGGTTATGTGTTACAAAGGAAATAAAGTAGGTAACTCCAATAGGCTGATCCCTACTAGATAAATACTCCTTCAGTTAATTATCACATAAAAATTACATAATTATATTGGAATCTAAACACGATCTAAACTTGTTTGCAACTTGGCAAACTCCTTTCGTAGAGATACACAAACTAAATTTGACTCAGTAGAGAAAAACTGATAAAAATGTTATTTTGATAAAACAAAATTTCATTGTGAAATTTGCTGAATATGATGAATGTTTTAGAGGTTATACCTAGCAACTTTATTTGAGATAATAGTTATTTTCTATTATTTATTAATATTATTATTATTATTATTATTATTATTATTATTATTATTATTTATTATTTGCTAGAATCATGAGGGCATAGTTACTCTTCACCCAGCAAAAGATGCCCTTTGTTTTGTCAATGGTCGAGAAGTTACTGAGCCCACAATCCTCAAAACAGGCTCTAGAGTCATTCTTGGCAAGAACCACGTCTTTAGATTTAACCATCCTGAGCAAGGTATTATTATTATTAGCAGTAGCAGTATTTTAATTTTATTATTATTATTATTATTATTATTATTATTATTATTATACTATTATTTTTACTATTACTATTATCTTTATTATATTATTATTATTGCAGCACGAGAGAGAAGAGGCACTAAATCCCCAGCTGAAACACCAGGAAGTGGTGAACCCGCTGACTGGCAGTTCGCCCAATTTGAACTTTTGGAGAAACATGGTGTAGATCTGAAAGAAGAAATGCAGAAGCGATTGGTAGCGCTTGAGGAACAATATATGAAAGAAAAGGAAGAAGCTGAGAAACAGTTTGAGAAAGAACGTCAGGTACGTCATGAGTCGTTTCAGGAATTATCATTTAGGCTTTTCTTGACTATAGACTTTGATATAAACTTAATGTTTGGGACATAATTGAGAAAGTAGAGCGCTCGCCTATCATAAAAATAATGCGTGTATCGATACCTGTTCAAAATCGCAGGTTTTGGGACGTTTTTCACTAATTACAAATGTTAATTTGAAATAATTTTAAAAAAATTATATTATTATTATTATTTTATTATTGTTATTATTATTATTATTACCGAACAAACTGCATCTAAATCATTATTTCATATTTACAGAGACACTCTTATTAAAAGATCAAAATCTCACCAATATCTGGAAAGAAATGTCTTAAAAAATTATCGATAATAAACTGATTTTAATCGATACCACAATCGATATATCAATATCAAGAGACCCATTAAGTTTTCTTAATAAAATCCAACAGTTGTTTTACAAACATTTTAGTTTATTACGATAAATAATAAAAATAAAAATAATATATCGATAAATAATAAAAATAATAATTGATATATACATATAATTTTAATGATCAACACTAATATCAATTAAATATCGTTACATTTTCTACAGAACTACGAAGCAAGGATCGATGCTCTGCAGCGTCAGGTGGAAGAACAAAGTATGACAATGTCGATGTATTCGTCGTACACGGCAGAGGAATTTACACATGATGAGGACATTTTTGGTGCGAACATATTACCTTTCTATTATTATTATTATTATAATTATTATTACTATTATTTTTATTATTTTCATTATTATTATTATTTTCTCTTATTATTATTATTATTATTATTTTTAATTTTTATTTTTCTTTATTATTTTTATTATTATTATTTTATTTATTATTTATTATTATTATTATTATTATTTATTATTATTATTATTATTATATTATTATTATATTATTTTTATTTTTTTTTTTATTTTTTTTATTTTTTTAATTAAGTTAATTTTAGAATTATCAAAAGGGTATATATATATATTTTTTTTTTAAAAATTATAATTATAATTAATTTATAAATCAAAAATTATTAAATTATAATTTATAAAATATAATAATTAATAATTTATAACAATAATAATAAATAATAATAAATAATAATAATTAATAATAATGAGAGAGAGAGGTGGTGGTGGTGGTGGTGGTGGTCGGTTATAACAATGATAGAAAGCGACTTTTTACTTTTTTTAGTTTTTTATCATTTGAACTTTGTACATTTCTTTTAAAATTTTTAAGTATATTATTAAATGTAGTGATAGCTCTTTTCATATATATATATATATATATATATATATATATATATATATATATATATATATATATATATATATATATATATATATATATATATATATATATATATATATATATATATATATATATATATTATATATTTATTTTTTTTTTGCGTTCTGCATGAATGACAGCAAATTAAGACAAGCAAATAGGAAAATTGGAGGTAGGAAGGGGAGGGGCGCGCCAATCCACAATTTTGCCCATTGTGACAAAATATTCATGTTCGTCATTTATTGAAAATAATACAAAGTATTTATTAGTTTATTATTAATTCTGTGTCATCACTCCAGATGCTTATTAAAAAAGACTTTTGGTCTTGACTTATTTGAAGTTAACTTTACATCAAAGAATTGGACAGAATATAATTCTTTTCGCATTAAGAACACTCATTCCACCCCATCACCGTATATCATTCTCATATATTTCTAATTGCTCCATCTTTATCTACATGGCAAATATTTTTTAATATTTTGTTATTTTGAAGACTCAAAGTAAAAATCTTAAGACTTCACAAGAAATATTTCAGAATAAACAAGTTTTGATTTCCGTTGCTCACACACACACACACACACACACACACACACACACACACACACACACACACATATATATATATATATATATATATATATATATATATATATATATATATATATATATATATATATATATATATATATATATATATATATATATATATATATATATATATTTATATTTTTTTTTTACAGTGTCATTGAAATTGTTCAACAATGTTGGTACACAGTGCAATATTTCATATCGTAAATCATTTGACAAGGGAATCCAGTGCAATTATACAGAGTCATTGAAATTGATCAAGAATGATGCTACACAGTGCAATATCTCATATCGTGAATCTTTCGAGAAGGGAATACAGTGCAATTTCCCAGCAAAAAGCATTGGCATCCAGTGCTCTTCCAATACATCTAACACGCCTAGGAAAATTCGTCTTAGGAAGGAAGTTCACAGAAAAGCATGCCATATTAAATATTTAAAAGTTAGAAATGCTAGTCTAAAGTCGACTTTAAGGAAGATGAAATGTCAATCATCAAATGTAACGGAAAATGATGTTAAGGTATTTTGCAATGACCATCTACCCATTTTAACATCTGAAATAATTAAAACACAGCTTAGTAGAAAACAGCAGTGGTCAGGAGCAATGAAAAATTTATGTCTCACAATTTATCTTAAAAGCCCAAGGACATATAAATTTCTCAGAACTATTTTGAAATTACCTTCAACTGACACATTAGTAAGATTTCTTAATTTAGCTTCCGTTAAGCCAGGATTTGATCACCATCTGAACATTTGCATTAAGAACGCAGTGATTAACTTGAGGGAATCTGATAAATTTGTTATTCTCCTAATGGATGAAATAAGTTTGAAAAAAAATTTGCTCCTTAATCTTCGTAGTGATTGCATAATGGGTTTGGAAGATTTTGGCTATGGGAAAAGGACCTGCAATCCAGCAACATCTGCTCTTTGTTTTATGATTAGAAGTATAAGTGGAAATTGGAAGCAATTAATTGGATATGTGTTTAGTTCTGGACCAGTAAAAGTAACAGATTTGCATTCTCTGATGATGAAGTGTATATCTAAATTGGACGAAATTGGGGCTTAGGGTAATTTGTGTAACAACCGATCAAGCGAGTAATTTTTCTCTTCTATTTAAGAATCTGGGTGTGACACAATCCAAGCCTCACTTTCAGTTTGGTAATAATAAAATTATTGTTATTCCAGACGTTCCTCATTTATTAAAAAGCACTAGAAATGCTATATTTTCTAATTATGTTTCTACAAATGAGGGAATTGTACAGTGGAAATATAAAAGATGCTTATAATAAAAGCCTGCAGTGCAATTTCTCCTATATGCCAAAAATAAAAGAGGCTCATATAAATTTATCTCCCTTTGGCGGTAAAATGAGAGTGAAACTGGCAGCTCAGATCTTAAGTCGCTCTGTAAAGTATTGCTTTGTTAAAAATGCGACAGGAAGGAATAATTGATGAAGAGAGTTTTGCTACAGCACAGTTTTGTTCAAATATGAATACATTGTTTGACGTTTTAAACTCATCCCCTTCACAGAAGGGAAGAACACCTTATCATAAAGAACTATATGTTGAAAGTGAGGGATGGTCATTTCTATCAGAAATGAAAAAGTGGATTAAAGGTTGGAAAATATTTAGAGATTTTGAAGGACAGAAGATGATTACATCTCGGTTTAGATTTGTTGGGGGATGGATTCAAGCGATCAACGGTGTGCAGTTGCTTTTACAAGAGTTGAAGGCCTTCAACTTTCAATACATTTACACCCGCCGGCTATGTCAAGATCCTTTGGAAAATTGCTTTGGGGATATTAGAGGATCTGGAGGTTGGAGTGACAATCCAACTTGTTCCCAATTTGAATCCCTATTTAAAAGAGCTGCAGTTAATTCTCTTGTAAAAATTAGCACATTAAAAAACTGTGAAGATGATGATTCACATAATTTTTTGTCATCAGGACTAATTAATATTAATGACTGTAATGTGAGTAATAATGATGATTACCATGACTGTAATGTGAGTAATAACGATAATTGCAATGTTCCACTGTCAAACAGGTGTGAAATTTTTTTCCATTCAACACGTTTAGGAGATGAAAATGAGCTCAATGGTATGAGATATGTCTGTGGGGCTTTAGCCAAAAAAATATTAACTTTTCATAAATCAAAGGTCTGTACTGTGTGCGACTTAACATCTGTATCAAATATATTAAATGATGAATATTTATTTACTAGACTAAAACAATATGAACATTTACCAGAGAACCAAGGGTTAACTATGTGCTCAAATAACTTACTTCATTTTTTTTAAAGCATGCGAAAAGATTTTTTGCAAAGAATTTAATAAAAGTTTTAATCAAATCAACATAACTTCTTCTATTGTTAATAAAATTAAAAATGAATTAAATTACAAATTTTGTTGTTCACATATTGAAAAGTTTGCTTTAAAAAAGTTTGTTATTATGAGAATATATTATTGTTTAAAGTTTTTTAATAACTTAAATTATTCGAGAGAGAAAAATTTAAAGAAACTTAAGAAACTTTTGTAAGAAAACTACATAGAAATAAACAGCAGCTACATTTTTGAAATCAGTAGGTGAAACTGTAAGTGATAGTTTACTTATAGCTATGGTTTTGAAAGGCCTACCTTCAGGGTATAGAACTTTTTCGACGGTAATTTATTCAGAAAGAGAAAGCCATGACATTTAGTGAATTTAAAAGCTCTAAAAAGTTTTGAAGAGACAGTACAGAGAAATTGTATGTAGTTTAATTTATTTGATGAGTTGTATTAGACATTATATATGTTTTTATGTAAACTTTTTATCTCAGTATATGAATTAAACCAAATAATGCACATTTACTAAGCATGTATTAAAATATTTACTAAGCATGTATTAAAATATTTAAAAGGTACTATAAATTATGATTTGAAATTTTGTAAGTCAAATGAGCAGTTAAAATTAATTGGTTATTGTGATTCAGATAGGGGTTCATTAGAAGATAGATTTAGTATTAGTGGTTATGGTTTTCAATTAAAAAATAATGGACCTCTAATTTCATGGAAAAGCAAAAAGCAAAGGGTTGTTGCATTGTCAACATGTGAAGCTGAATATATGGCATTAACTTACTGTATACAAGAAGCTAAATTTTTAAGACAATTGTTATTTGACATGCAGGGTTTTAACATAGAAAGTGTTATTGTAAATGTTGATAATCAAGGTGCTATTTCATTAGCTAAAAATCCTGTACATCACCAGAGGTCTAAACATATAGATATTAGGTATCATTTTATTAGGAATGAAATTCAAAATGGTATTGTAGATTTAAAGTATGTAAAGTTTGAAGACAATGTATCTGATATAATTACTAAACCTGTATCAAAAGGTAGATTGTTAAAATTTGAAAACATTAGAGGTATACTTTAGATTATGAGGGGGTGTTAGAATTAATCTAAAGTATATGTACTATTGATACTGTATGAAAATACACTTTGTCATGATTTAGTAAAAGACTATGTTCTATGTAAACATTTCCATTATCATTCTGTCGATTGTCCTCGTTTATTGTACCACGAGCTATACTGTGTGTTAAACATGTAAATAAAGGCCTAGATTAGAAAGCTGTGTCTCTGTGTCCTGCCCTATATTTATATTTATATTTTCGCCATTATGAATAATATAACAACAGTATGTGTTTTAACTTTTTCGAAAAATAAAATTGCTAAAACAAATTTTTATCAAGGTATTGTATCGTTGCTACTTTGTAACTTTTTTTACATAATTTAAATTTTTTAAATGTTTGCTGATTTAAAATGTTACATTAATAGCATGTTGTATGCTTTTATCATGTAATGAAAGTATTTATTAAGGAAACAATATAGTCGATTGTCTGCCTGTCATGAGATTCAGGAAAACCAAAAAAACGCGAAAATTGCAAAGTATTGACAAGCAAAAATTTCTGTTGTTTTTAAAGCAGTTTATATATTTTTCATTGGAACTTATCAAGAATTAATCAGCTTTTCAGTCTCGTGCAACGTTAACAGAATAAGATTTTGAATACAACTTCCTACCGAATTTACAAGAAAGTCCGATAAAGGAAGTCTCATTTATTCTATATATATATATATATATATATATATATATATATATATATATATATATATATATATATATATATATATATATATATATATATATATATATATATATATATATATATATATATATATATATATATATTTAGTTTTTCTTTTTCCCTATTTTTTTTACATTTGCTCATAGAAAAAATTTATTTATAACTTTTTATTCCACAATTTTAAAATTTCATTCTATATATATATATATATATATATATATATATATATATATATATATATATATATATATATATATATATATATATATATATATATATATATATATATATATATATATATATATATATATATATATATCCTGGGAGGACTAACTACGGGTGTTGCGTAGTGGATGACCGTTTTATTCCATTTCCTCTACCTCCTATAATCTATATAGTATCAAACCCCATTTAGGTGACTGGCCTTCCTCTTGTAACAGTAACTGATTGCAAGAGGTTTCTCTGGCTCGTCTACGTATCGGCCACACGTCCCTCACTCATAGTTACTTCATCACAGGACCCTCCTCCGAAATAGTTTTTGCAGCCGTGATATTGTTTTTCAGTTCACTACATTTTCCTTCAATGTCCCATTTTCTGGATACTGAGTTGACAAGGTTTTCCTTTCTTTAACTCTTCGTTCAGATCAAGAACTGGCATATATATATTCTGGAAAATTCCTCTATGTTCGCACGTTATGCTTTGTTCATCTTTTATCGATCGATATTTTAATTTTGATTAATGATATTTTACCCCATTTTTCGCCTATATTTCGATATTTTTTTTTTTTTTTTTTTTTTTTTTTACCAGTAATAGCTACTTTCTAACGCTAGGGAGACCTTATACTCAATACGTATAGATATATATATATATATATATATATATATATATATATATATATATATATATATATATATATATATATATATATATATATATATATATATATATATAT
>SEYY01000434.1:103066-114885 GCA_009176605.1 Armadillidium nasatum
ATATATATATATATATATATATATATATATATATATATATATATATATATATATATATATATATCCTCTTCCAGGAAGGGTTTTCAACCTGTTGTTGGGTATACAAAAAATTATTCTAAATAAAAAATGTGTATCTCACTCAACTATACAACCTCTGAAAATTTTATGAACTTGACATGGGTAAAAAAAAAACTAAACCCTCAAAATATTATTTTTTAGGAAAAAAAAATTTAACTATGATTTTTTTATTATTATTATTATTATTTCCTCTGGTGGGAAAAGAGCAGAGGCCTAACAACTTCCACCATTCCTGGGGAAAAAGTTGAAAAAATCTGGCCATCAATGGCCTACATGACCCAATACACGTCGTTTAAAAGTGTGCAAGTCACAAGAAGTTGGGAAAATAGAATGAAGGGAGTGTTTCAGACATTACTAGTAGAGTACATGTAAGATTGAGCATTGCTGTTCAGTCTGGGGTCAGAGAGTTGAACAGATAAAGGATGAGACTGTGTAGACAGGCATGTAGCATGAGTTTCTCAATGGAGGAGGTATGTGATGAGAGAGTTCAGAAGAGCAGTGTTCGTTGTAATAGTGATAGTACAGAGTGACACAACAATTTGATGGACTGAAAGAGATTGGAGAGTTAGTAAGAGAAGGAGAGTTGATAAGACAAAAAACCCAAGACTCTACCTTCTCAATGAGAGCTAAATGAGTGGAACCATACCATGTGTGAAGCATACTCCACACAGGGGTGGACAACACCCCTATAGAGAGTAAGCAATTGGATATTAGTGGTAATTCGACTTTTTGGGCAGTCATGAAAATTTTAAGTATAGCAAAATGAATATTGATGATTTAACTATCTACAGATCAATTATCAAGTCATTTTGACATAGGTAATAAATATGCTGAAAAATTTCCATAAATTTTGCTACCATACACATGTTCAAACATTTTTTTTTTGTCAAATTATTTCTAGATAATCTATATTATTCTATCTATTTATATTAATAAAAATCACTATGGAAAATCCATTTTTAAATAATAATTGGTTAGTTTTACCCAGTTTCATTTTTTTTGTCACCTGCAATTTTAAAAATATTAATTTTCATATTTCCATATACTTTATATTAAAATATTCAGAAAAGTTCATATTTCTCAAAATATGATCACAGTAATTATTAATTTTTATTATTATAATTATTATTATTATTATTATTATTATTATCATTATTATTATTTACTATTATTAATTTTATTATTCCTGAAATTGTTATTATTGTTATGATTCCTCTATTGTTTTTGTATCATTCTTATTATTATTATTATTAACATTTTTTCTATGTGTAGTTATTATTATAACAATTTCTATTATAGTTAATAACTTGAGTTATCAAAAATATTAGATTATTTTTATAATTATTAGTTTGGTAAAAAATGAAATATTACTATAAATTTTGGAATTCCTATCTTTATTATTATTATTATTATTATTATTATTATTATTATTGTCACTGAAACAAATGATTACTAATCCTTTTATTTGGAATAATGTGTAATATTATTATTATTGTTGTTATTATTATTTAGTTTATAATAACTTTTTACTTTTACTTTTAATATATTTTTTTTCAGTGAAGAAATTGATTTTAATAATAAAAATTTATTTCTTATAATATAAATCTTAATATGGACTGACAGGACAAAATAATCTCTTCAGAAGTCCATTTCAGTTTTTATTGAGAAATGAAATTTGTAAAACTTTTGTAAGTATACAAGATTATAACTGAAAGTCTACTTGATTAATTTATTGATCGATTATTATTATTATTATTATTATGTCTAGCATTGATACAAAGTTACAAACTGACTGTTGAAAAAGAAAATTACATATCAGCCCATTTTAATGCACTCACCATAATCTGGAAAGTGCAAAATGACCCAAATAAGTTCTGTGACATGTGACTACTTAACTAAGTAGTAACGGAACTTATTTTTCAATCTGACAAAAGAATATAAGAAAACAAGAGACAATAAGAAGCTACAAGGGTCTATCAATAAAATCCCACACAAAATAAAACAGGTAACTTGCTTAACCAAATACACATGCAACATGCAAAATATTTAACCCAATATGGCTTATATATGAACTAATCAAGCCAAATCAAACAACCACACCCAAAGGTTTGTCAAAACTATCATTAGTGAAACCTAATGCAAACTCCAACCTCAAATGTAAAACTACAGCTATAGTATATGCAAATTATACATTACTAGTCATTTGATGTCATTACTATGGTCATATTTTTACTGCATGCAGGTTAATTTTGAATAATAATTAACTATCTCCTCACCAATTAGGTTTAGTAATATATTTGAAGATGACCAGACCATTCATATACCTATCCAGTTCTTTCTTAAATTTTGCCAGTTAATCAAAATCAACAACTTATGTTGCAAATATTTAGAAAAAAATTTTAATATTGTTGAATGAGTATTTTCTAACATCTAGATGGCATGGCTTGTTTTTAACTATCACAACCCCTGGTTTCCCTTCCATGATCTACTGTAAAGAATTTATCGACCTCCATATAATCAAGAGAGGTAAATATTTTGTAAACTAGTATCATATCCCCTCTAAGAATCACCTTTTGACAGAAAGCATTTTTAACTTTTTCAGCCTCTCGTCATAATTACTCTCAATGATAGACAGTTGATTTATATTCCAACTTTTTTTTAAATAATGTATTTTTTTAAATAAGGAGCCCAAACTTGTGTACAATACTTCAATATTGGCCTAACATAGCTGTTATACGGTTTACTCATAACCTTGCTCTTGTAGAGCATTGCAATTTATCATACCTGATACTATTCCTAGCTTCCAAACACTGACCAGCCACTTTATGATTGCTGCTAATAATCACACCCAAATCTTTTTCTTTGTCTACAGATTCATGCTAATCTCAATTTATATTGAAATTAAATCCTTCTTTTGTGTAACCTACATAAAGAACTTTGCATTTTTTCAACTATTGAAATACATTTGCCACTCATCTACCCATTCCAAGAAATCTATCTCGGAGATAGAATTGAAACAATAAATCACCTATTACTACTTATTGATGTAGCCACTTTAGCATGGTATCATCTGCAAACTTGAAAGACTTACATTATGTCTCTAGTCTAAATCATAAATACATATGAGGAACAGTTGTGACCTTAACATTGAACCCTGTGAAACATCACTCTTCACCATTTCCCATGGTTTTACTGGCATTCAGTAGTACACACTACTTTTATTCTTCAACCACTTTACCTATACCACATTGTGATAACTTTAGCATCAGCATTAAATTGGTTACCTTATTAAAGGCTTTGATGATCTAAATTGGTTCTCTCTGGTCAATGCAGTCAGAAATGTATTCCATAAATTTTAAAAAGTTTATCTGATATGTTCTATGCTTTCCAAAACTATTTTGGGATTTTTAAGGTATTTTCTATTTCCTTATCACCCAAATGTTTCTCTATAAAACTTTTCAGCAATTTTTCTGAAACTTTTACAACCAGAGATTTTAAGGGAATAACAATGAATAGGTCTAACATGTAAATAAGATGTTAAAATAAGGTTTATGAGTTGTAACTGAATGGAAAGAAAATAGAATGAATGTTTCCATACCAGAATCACCTTATTTATACACTATAAACTCTTAAGATACCCCTCTCACTGAAAAAGTTCTTTCATAAAAAAGTCCTACTGCAAATCTCACTAATTTGCAACACAGGTACAGTCGTGAACAAAAGTTCGTTCCTATTAGGCTGAAAATAAATATTTATATAAAATGGGGATCAATTCAGGTTCAGCCAAAAACAGTTCAATTAAGCCCCTCTCAATGTTTTTATTGTCTTTTTATTCAAAATAGAGCTTTTATGAAATGATTTCCATTTTATATAAATATTTATTTCCAGCCTAATAGGAACGAACTTTTGTTCACGACTGTACCAAAAACTTTCATTACAGGCAGATGTTTTTTCTGCTGATAGTTTGAAAAATAGAACAGGATGTAGACAAAATATTCAGAGTAACTGAAAGGTGGGAAGAGTTAATAGTATATGGAGAATGATCAGAAGTTAAATGACTAAAATATTAGCTTCAATCTCCAAGATGATGAAGCATTAGAGTGAAATGCACTATCTGCTAAAGGTTGTTGTGAAAAGAAATGAAAGATATGTTTACCAGCTTGTCTTAAAAACTAAAAGACCAAATGCTGAGTGAAAATAGAAATCACACAAAATACTTCACTTAAATTACTTTTCTAACTTTTTGCTTAATACTATAACAAAGGAAGAATATTTCTCAAAGTTGATTAGCAGTCAAATTAAAAGTCTACACTATATTTTCATCTAGTTTTGGGAAATTAATCATTTTGTGCTGGCACCAACTTAAAAGTGAAATAATCAAATAATTATTTAAACACCATTTCATTATGACAAAATCAAAGTATATGGTTTGTGAATGAAAAATATCCTTAGAATGAAAAATATTTTATGGCTAAATTAAATAAAGTCTACAGAAATAATTTGAAAAGTTCTCATCAAACAAAAATTATATCTATCCTCTTTGAGCAAGGTCAACAGCCAACTAAATTTTTACTTCATAGATTACTCTATAGACATTCTTAGTTCATTTGTGAAACATTTAATGCAAAATAGTCCTAATACATCTGGGTATAAGGTTGAAAATCAAAAGTAAGTACATGGATAGTGAATTATCAATACAACATGAAAGGGTTGAAAGAGCTTTACAAACTATGAATCTATGATGTATAACAATAAGATTTAGATAATTAAAAATAGCAAACATTAATACAACAATGGTTTAAAAAAATAAAACAAATACAACAATGATTGAAAAAATAAATTAATGTTTCTCAATGAGTGCTAAATGACATTTGAACAGAATCCTATTTTTAGACTATTATATGATTAAAATTTTGATCAGACTTTCAACTATAACAATATAATAATAATGATAATTTACCTCATCACTTTTTATTACTTCTTTGAACTCTCTTTTTATGCGCTGAATTGCAATATCACCCATTTCTTTTAACTACAAAAGTGCTTATCATTTCTTAAATAAATACGATTATTTACTACTACTACCTATGACAAGGAGTAAGAGCAGTAAGTAAATTCCTGTGATATATATATATATATATATATATATATATATATATATATATATATATATATATATATATATATATATATATATATATATATATATATATAATATATATATATTGCTAAAAGAGTGGGTTAAAATTTAAATTTGAAAATTAAAATTGAATTACATAAATGAAAGAATCTAAGAAACTTACCATAATAGATTTTTAAAGAACTTTTTGCATTTCAAGTTCAGAAATTATAAATTTATATAATTAAGAACTAATTAAATACAAGAACTAATTGAAAAGATGAAGTAGGATAGTTTAAGGAAAAGAAACTTTACCTCTACTAACCTTTGAATTTTGAAATTAAAATTTGATATTCAACAACAACAACAAAAAAAAAACCTTTCAACACATTTTTAAAATACTTGAAACTATGTTGAAGTTTTAATAAGAAGGGAAGTATGTATTCATATATGAAATGATCTAGTAGAATTGTTACAGACTTACTGAATATAACATCCAAAATTAACAATGTAAATTAGAAAAACAATTTTTAAGATCCACAATAGAAAAATGATTAATAGCAATAATAAATGAAATATGTTGAAGTGTATACAATTGAAATAAGAGATGAAATAGTGAAAGTATAACATTATTTTTATATTCTCCCAGAGAAGAGTTGCAAAGAGTATGATATTGCAATTATAAAATTAACAGAATAAAAGACTACAATTCCTTATGAATGAATTCTTGACAGTTGACAGCAGCCTTTCTATCTGGTCTATCCTTGACTGAATTCAGCTGAGTTGTCTGATTCTGTTGAAGTTTGAGTTGAGGAAGTGAATTTATACCTAAGACAAAACATGTAAGATAGTATGATAACTATATTCTCAGAAGAACTGGATTTGAAGGTGAGGGATCAATTTGATCCAAATTATCATTGTCTTTCCTGTCTGCATTGGAAAAGTCTGTTTATTTGAGCATCAGTTTCTTCCTGGACACAGAATGAACTATAGAAAATTCCAGTGGGTAGAGATAAATTGAATGATGACAGGTTTGTACATATCCAATTTTGGTAAAGGTGTAGATTGTTTCTGAGTTTTGATTTTTAGAAAATATTGATATTCAAAAATATCGAAGCTGCCGTAAAAGAGGCCTAACCTATACAAGAATGTTGCCGCGAGATACAGGCCTACGGCCCTATTAAACCACACATATTATTATTACTTACTTTTCTAGTGTACTTAGTTCGACTTATCATAACCTGAACTACCAAAGTTACTGTAAAAGAGGCCTAACCTATACAAGAACGTTGCCGCGACATACAGCTACCTATCACAATCTCAGTGAAACAAACTAAAATTTCTGTAAAAAATGTTAAGGATATCGATTAAAATAAAATATCGAAACTCTGAAACAATCTACACCTAAGCCTCCAATTTTCATTAAAACACTTCTTTCCTTGAGTCATGATCAACATCATTCAAAATTCTGTCCAAAATGTCTGTTCTGACTAGTAGAGATTTCTATTTTTCTGGGAAAAATTTAATGGATACTCATAATTACCTACAGGTTTCTAATACTTTTCCTTGAGTACTAAGATTATGGCAAGTATTGTTGAGAAGTAGGAATTTGTTTCCACATGGGTATGGGAACTTCATTGAATAGATCTAATTTACCATAAGATTTTAAAAGTAATTTGGCATAATAATTTCCAACTCATTTTCTGATGACCTATAAATCAAGGGTCTTGAACTAATAATTTTAATATGTGAAATAGCTGTAAATATAAAGTTAGTTAAGGTTACTTTACATATAGTTTTATAGAGAAATCCATAATCTGAATCATTCTTTCCTAAACAGAGTCTAACCAAATGGAATAGATTGGATCTTATAAATATTTAATGTTATTGATGCATATATTTTCAGAAAAAAATATCTAAAGACAAGGATTCTAACAGTATTCCCACCTTGTTTGAAAATTCTGCCATTACCTGAGAACAATCTGAAAAGTATTTCATATGGTATATGTTTGTAAAACATTGGAAAGAAAGTAAGAATGACTCAAACGATATATCTGGAAGAACAACATGTGAATAGCCCTTATATTAAGATATATATAAATTAGTATACATAAATTTTGAAGTTCATTATCATCTTCCCCTACAAAGAGATGTCATGGAAAATCTACACCAATATAAAAATAAAAAATTCAAAAAAATTAACCTTATGAACAGAAAGATAGTCATTTTAGGATATTTAAAAAAGAATATTAAATTTTTTTTTTACAAGTAAGACAAAATATTCTTGATAGCTTATAGACATCAGATTAAAAGCAGATTCAATTCTAGAATACAGAAATACTGTATTGAATCAGTGTCTAATAAGGTATCCAACTTAAGGTTTTAAGACTTTTTAAACTAGGGGTCAGCCATAAGGTTTATTTTTTAAATTAAATTAGTTCTTTTCAAACTTTGGGTACTAACACCTAAATAATATATTTCATAAGGAGTACTGGATAAACTTAATATATATATATATATATATATATATATATATATATATATATATATATATATATATATATATATATATATATATATATATATATATATATATATATATATATATATAAAAAATCAAAAGAATTCCCAGTATATATTAATATATTGGAATTCTATTATTATATATATATATATATATATATATATATATATATATATATATATATATATATATATATATATATATATATATATATATATATATATATATATATATATATATATATATATATATTAAGTTTATCCAGTACTCCTTTTGAAATATATGAATATTGAGACCATACTATTTACCAAACAAAGATCAAATATTAAATTTTCATCTCTATATATCAATATAGTTATAGAAGGTAATATAGTTTATTAATTTTATGACATAAGATGACATTCTATGCATACTCTAATAGTTTTTTTTTAATTTACTTATACAGTGCAACAATGTAATTCCTTTGATTATTACTGGCAAAAAAAGAAAAGTCTCATTTCCTTCAGGTCACTGGTCTGCATTATGCTAAGACCTGGAATACTTATTACACAATTTTATATTATTACACCTTTTGAAAGATGAGATATAAGTTAGTGATATAATTTATATGCTTAACTGGAAAAGAGAGTCTCCTTTTCTCATATATATATATATATATATATATATATATATATATATATATATATAGGTAAAGGTTAAGAAGTTTTCTGACCTTCGATATTTGGAAATATCGATATTCGAAAATATCGATATATCGAAACATCGATATATCAATTCAAATTTTTTTTGATATGTTATTATTTTTTAGTTTTCATTTCATGTTTGCCTATTATTCTAATTTTTATAATTATTATTTACTTAGTTCGACTTATCATAACCTGAACTACCGAAGGTAAATAGGCCTAACCTATACAAGAATGTTTCCGAGATACCTTACTGCCGTAACACACATACACTGTAATATATATATATATATATATATATATATATATATTGTTAAGGGGAGAGACCACCTCTTTTACAACCCTTCAACCCTCTCAATATGAAGACCAAAGACTCGGTAGTCAACAACACTTCCCCCACTGTTACTTTAGTTACACAACAAGATAAGCTAGACACTCAGGTCTGGTTTTAGGATCCTCGTATTACAAGCTTCTCCACCCTTAACGTGGCCTGGGTGAATCAAAGAAGAATTGCCAATGAAACCTCCAATACCTATGACTTATGACTCTACAGATGACTTTACAAAAATTAGAACAAAAAGAGAAAAAAAAACAAACTACAGGAAAACGCAGGATGCTATCTACTAAATGAAAATACACCCCACTAATATATAAATTTACTGAAATATAAATACACTCAGAAACCATGTACTAATATAAGAAAAATGCGTGAACCAGAATTGTTATGACCCTAATTACTATCACTATTGCGCCAAAGACTTACAACGAATATTACAAACTTTCTCATATACAAATATAAATATTTGTATATGATTCACTCATTAATTGCAACTTCATACACAAGGATGATTAATTATGTATGGTGCAACTAATGAATACTTATTTTAGAAAACTAATTGCATACACAGATATAAATATCTGTGTAGTGCCCTGTTATACAAATTATGATCTCATATACAAATATAAATATTTGTATATGACTTATTCAATAATTGCAACTTCATACACAAAGATGATTATTTATGTATGGTGCAACTAATGAATATTTATTCACAAACAGTCTAATTGCATACACAGATATAAATATCTGTGTAGTGCTCAATTTTACAAAAGTTTCTCATATACAAATATAAATATTTGTATATGATTTATTCAATAATTGCAACTTCATACACAAATATGATTATTTATGTATGGTGCAACTAATGAATACTTTTTCAACAAATGAAAATATACAACTAATCCTAATGTTACAGTAGGTAGTTATAGTTATGGTAGGTTATTAATTACAAAAATTTACAAATTCCGGAATGGGTGTACTTAACTTGTCATTTGCCAGAGGAGATCGTTTGCATTCTCTTGCCTGCTCAGTTCTAAATGAGTTTAGATCTATGGCTCGGCTTAGCAAGTAACTGCAAAATCTGAAGTTAGCAATTATCCCAAACAACTTATCTGGCCTAAACATCAGTCAGATTCCCAATCCAATATGAGTTCCAAACTTGTAACTGACTCCACAATTGGTACCTAAAAGGGTATGGTTATTAAGTTAAATGAATCTAAACATTAACCCATCCCAAATAGTTATATTCACATGTCTAACCCTCCTATTAATGTAAGGATATGTAATGGTAAACTTACCCTTGCAAGGGAGATGAAATTGACAAATTAAATGAATACTGGTCTATCTTCCTGTACTGAATATTTTCTAGTCTTCCCTATTTTAAACTTTAGGGTTTTATAAATTATTTACTATCTGTAAAGGAAAGAAAAGCTGATTTAATCTGTCAAACATACATCCGTATCATAACTGAATAATGTGATATTTACTCCCTTAAAACAAAACGAGAACAAAAGGGGAGTTATAAGTATTTGATTGTAAATATGGGCCTGGAGTTGCCTATTTGCAGATTTCTACATTACCCTCACTAAAGAAAAGGTACTTTTCTTTCACCAAACAATCATACAAGTCATACAGGAGTGAGAAAAGAAAGAAAACTCCCTCCTCATAGAATAAGATCCCCCCAATATAGCTGCTTTGCATGAGTTTCGAGCCAATAATATGTGATTGTGAGCAAGAGAGAGAATGCAAACGAAGTCCTCTGACCAATTCCAACAGTAACAATTACATTCTTAAGAGAAAAACAAAACCTTTTTACAAAATGTTACATTGGCAGATGATTTACAAAATGTTATATTGGTAGATAATTTACTACTCCAGAACTTTCACTATCTGAAAAATACAATATATATTTGTATGTAATTGTCACAAAACAACAAAGGAATGAAAAAAAAATACATAATATAAAAAAAAAAAAAAAAATAAAAAAATAAAAAAAAAAAAAAAAAAAAAAAAAAAAAAAAAAAAAATAATAAAATAATAAAATAAATTTTTAATGCAAATAATGTGTGAATAAGAAAATGATTAAACAAAATGCATGTAAAAAAAAAAAAAAAACAAATCTCAAAATCAGACATTTTGGAAAACATTAATAAAAGAATAATTTTGTATGGAATGCATTAGTGATGTTTCCACATATATTCTAATGGCTTTTCTAAGACATTAATATATTCTGGGACAGGACCATGAGAACGAGTTCTATACCCAATTGCAGTGCTAATAGTGGTAGTTACCATGGTCTCAACAACTCTGGTTCGCATTTCGTTTTCGGGGGACCTGAGATTATATAATGAAGAATCTCTTTCAAGGATATCCCGAACATCACGAGTATTCACCCTGCCTGTGGTGAAGCCTTCAAAATCTGCTCCACTTGAGGGCTCTGAACCTTGTGTATTCTCGATTGTGGAACTATCATTAACAACAATTGATCCCTCAGTAACCTGACATAGGGCCTGAAGATGTGAAAGATCAGCTGACATGCGACAACTATTAAGTGAAGAGCTCAACCTTGATTCAGATTCCTTTTCACCTGGCAAATTCAAACCAAATTCTACATCACTTTCATCCCTCACCAGATTTTGACCCAAATATGTTTCAACAGAATGACAACTGGAAACCACACATGTTGCGTCTCTACTGGTGTAATTGTGGGTGTAATGTTCATGTTCTTAAAAGGTGGTGTGTGGGATGTACCTAGGCTACTAACAGTTGGAGTTTTGGCACTGGTAATGCTAATATTACAATATTCTCTTGTAAAACCCAAATATTCATTTAAAGATAATGTTGAATTAACTTCAAAACCTAAAAAATCGCTTTCTTCACATTCAGTTTCCAATGAATTGAAAATCTCTGGCTCAGCAGCGTGATTATCTTCAATGTCCATGATTTCTATCTCTTCATCCATTCTTACTTCATCAGTAGTCTGATGATCATCATCCACCTCTTCTGAGGAAAGTAATTGCTTGAAATGGGGATTATCTCGTAAGTAACGAGGAACTTCTATCCATGGACGTAGTT
>SEYY01000435.1:2500-7500 GCA_009176605.1 Armadillidium nasatum
CTACACACAAAAGGAAAAAAATAAATATCAATGTTATTTCGGAAGGGGGTTTGAAAAATTTAACATATCTATATGGTTCTATTAATTTTTTTTTTATTTTAAATAATACATTGGTACTACTATATTTCAGTAGTAAGATTGATTAATATTAAAATATGGGATGCTTAATAATAATAATAATGCACAAAACTCACAATCCTTGTATGGCTGCAACCTGAAATTGCTTTTCAATTTTGTGGGGGAGGGTTTGAGACTTGAAATGTATTATTATTATTATTATTATTATTATTAACTAGGTTTCGGAAATCGCAATCTCTCCGGTAAAAATTACATGCTTAGAAATATATAAAAAAGTCAAATAGCATTTGGTGTTATATGTGTTATATAGTGTTTTGGTGGTATATTTTATAATTAATTGTAAAATAGACCTCTCAGTGATGTTTACGAAACACAATTAAGTTTTGAAATAACACACGTAAATTATTAATGGTAATTATATAATTTTAAACATATTAAATATTTTAAAAATATAATTATACCTTTTCATCCCTCAATATTATAAATAAATAAATATAACCCAAAATTTAAGTTAAACTTCACAGAAGCACAAAACGGATATTGTTTTTTCTTCTTCTTTTTTGTTAAACAATACGGAATTTTATTATCAATTTTAGTAAAGAATTTTACAATTATTTCCACCAAAGTTTCAAAACAAACTTTTTGAAATGTAAAAAAGTTTCAAATTAGAAACGCTTTAAAACTATCTACAGAGTAAATGAGGTTTGAAAATTACTAAATACGAAAATAACAATAACAATTCAAAATATATATATATATATATATATATATATATATTATATATATATATATATATATATATATATATATATATATATATATATATATATATATATATATATATATATATATATATATTAGGTATATATAATAATATTATAAATATTATATATCTATATATTATATATATATATATATATATATATATACTATATATATATATATATATATAATATATATATATATATATATATATATATATATATATATATATATATAATATATATATATACTATATATATATATAACCCAAGCCCAATGGCAAATCTTATTTTGATGATTCTATGACTAGCAAATCTCTAACAACTAAAAAGTTGTTACTTTAAAATAGAATAAATATAAAAATGGTTTATTTGAAGAATGAAGATCTCTTTTTTGGTTCTCAAAAGAAGATTTGAGATCTCGATCTTCGAATACCTTTGCTTTTAAATGTTGAAATTTTAAATAATATTTTTTTAAAGAACTTTCTCCGAAAACTATATATTCTTCTTCACATAAACCATTGAAAGAAAAATAATAATAATATTAATAATAATAATAATAATAATAATAATAATTATTCATTCGTACCAAATCGATCTACTTCATCTACTGTTAAATGCTATTTAATATTCTGAGGATTTTAGTAATAAATATTTTAAAATAAATATTTTTAAAATATAAAATATCTAATAATAATAATAATAATAATAATAATAAAAACCTTGAACATAACATTCACAAACGTCCTTATATATTATAATATATATATATATTATATATATATATATATATATATATATATATATATATATATATATATATATATATATATATATATATATTATATATATTATATATATATATATATATATATATATATATATATATATATATATATATATATATATATATATATCTATATATTATATAATTATATAAAAAGGTAAAATGACTAAAATACACTAATTTCAGAAATATTATAAATAAATATCCACATCACAAAAAAAAAAAAAAAATTAAAAATCTTCTTTTTTTGGCAATATTTTTTTTTTAACTCCATGAGGAGCTGGCCTCTCTCTGCATTTCGGATGTTCTCATAGACAATAAAAGAGACTTCACATTTTGTAGGAAAAGTTTGGGTAAAAATTATTTAGAAATGACTTCTCTAAATGTGTGAAGAAATTGAACTACATAATAAGACATTTGCCCTTTTCTGCCCATGGGTTGTTCTTTTTGTCAGGGGCGTGAATTAGTGGGTCCGTTTTCTCATTCTCTTCTATAAATTCTCGCATTCTGAATATATATATATATATATATATATATATATATATATATATATATATATATATATATATATATATATATATATATATATATATATATATATTATATATATATATATATATAATATATATATATATATATAGTGAGGTACCGCCTAGCCCTAGACGTTTACAACCATTAAACGCCATACTTCTCTTCTCTTGTCCTCGCAATATAAACTTTAGAGAACCTAATCACCAACAACTTTTAATAACACATCCATGTAAGTCATCCAAAGCATTCGTCTTATCTTTCTTCTCTAAATAATTTCAGTGGGACAAACTCTCTTATAATAATGTGATCCACAACTGGATCTGCTTTTGTCTATATATTATCATTTCCTTTGAAATATTTGTATTTTCAAGTAATCATTTCATTTGACACTTTCACAATCACGCCATCTTCAGTACTGTTCTCCAGGACACCATTACAACTGTCTGTTAACCTCCTTTCACCTTGTTTAAAATCCATGCCCGCATATTAACAACAATTTAATCAAGCTTTTTGTTATTTTTCTCCAGATTTTGCTCTTTGTAACCAACTTCTTTATTTCACTGAATGCATACTTGGCTTTATATTTGTTTCATTTTCACATCTTCTATTACTATTAATAAAACTTTCCAGACGATTAACTTGTCAATTTGCTTCACCAAGTTACACTCTACCCTAACGTTAACTCTAGAGCCTTGGCGTTCGGTTTTCCTCCATCACTTTTGCTTAATTTATTTTCATTTCATTTACTACATTTGCGTGAACTACTGTAGGACATTCGAGTAGCCTATTTCTCTTATATAATCGAACATGAGAGGTTAAACAAATCTGCCGACATTACTCAACATGGTCGGACATCGATACAGGATGATCGTTTTCTTATTAAAAATTTCTGTGTATAGGTAGTTGCTATGAATATTACTTTGCTTTTTATTACATTGCAAAAGGGACAGAAATCGCACACATTCGGAGGGTTTTCAATTTTTATATTTATAAATGGCTAATTTTTGTTTTTCTTTAGGAGTAAAGAGTAAATTATCACCTAAAGATATAGTGTATCACATATACATTTGTAACACTAAAAACTGAAGTTTTAACCACTTGTTGGAGAGCGTTACGAGCTCTCATAGCGTGTAGACGCTCTGAACTCGTGAAGGGCAGTATTTTGTTTGCCAGAAGAATGGCATATCCCGTCGTTGGTAAGGTCCGCTCTCTCTCTCTCAAAAAAAAAAAAAAAAAAAAAAAAAAAAATCACATTTTAACCAGTTATGAGGCCAAGTAACGAACCTGTCAAAATAAATTAACTATGTCATCTGCTTCGTTTAAAAAAACGTACAAAAATATTAATTTATTCAGTTATTTCAGTATTGTACAACTTCACCTATCCGGTTAACTGGATGATGTTCAGGGTGATGTGTTTACTTCGGTCTAGTGAACTTTGGTACCGTACTAAAATTGTTTGTTAAAGAGTAAAGTGTTTTCATTCACTTTAAGGTAATGAACTTAAATGTGAATAATTGAAGCAAATACCCAAGCCATTGGTTGTAGCAATTTGACAATGGTCAGAGTCTTTCACTCTCAGTCAAGTAAAGAAAAATAGAGATTTTTGTTTTTAAACATCTTTTTTATACATTTACAAGGCAAATTGAAGCATACTTTTGGATAACTATGCATATGAACAATTAATCTTGAACAATTAATTTTAGTAATAAAGAAAAATAGAGATTTTAGTAATAAAGAAAAATAGAGATTTTTTAGTAATAAAGAAAAATAGAGATTTTTGTTTTTAAACATCTTTTTTATACATTTACATGGAAAATTGAAGCATACTTTTGGATAACTATGCATATGAACAATTAATCTTGAACAATTAATTTTAGTGTGTATGAGTGTCGTTATGTATAAATAAAGAACAATAAGAATATTATAATAAGTAAATTTTTAAGAAGTAAATTCCTTTATTAAAGATAAACCTTAATTATTGTTAAATCATTAAAATGTTTATTTTATTAAATTATAATTTTTATACACAAGTTTGTTCATATTAATTTATTTGCATAAGTGCAAGGTAATATTTACGTTATTGTAAATTGTAATTTACAGGGTAAATATTAAATATTGTGGTAAAATTGGTATTATTTATTTAATCGTATTGTTCATGCATGTGTATGTACGTATGTATCTATTTATATGCATAAGCGTTACGCTACATATATATATAATTATATATTATATATATATATATATATATATATATATATATATATATATATATATATATATATATATATATATATATATATATATATATATATATAATATATATAATATATATATATATATATATATATATATATATATATATTAGCTTTGCTACTTAATCGAAAACATTGAAATAATGTCTTTTCTTGGTCTTACATTCTCATTATTAGCTCTCAAACACCAATTTCTTCTTATACAATTTATCCTTGTTTGCTAAAACACCTCTCAAAATGCATAACCATTCTGAAATATCATTTTCTATTATCTTACTTATATCTACATTTAAGATTCTATTCTACTGTCAAATCCTTCATTTCTACTTTCGGATTTTTTAACATCTTCGAACCATTAAAACGCTTTCTGGAAAGGCTTCCTTATACCCCCATACACTTTGTCATTAATTATGACAAAATAAGTCCCACATTTTGTTTCGAAGCTTCTTCATCATACACAAAAGTTTCTCCACTGAACATTTGTGTGCGTCTCACATCATGTCATCTTCATCAACTCGAGTTTAAAACATAACCTGCTCATCCGGATCACCACATCAAGATTTACGGTGTGATGTTGGACTTTATCGCTAC
>SEYY01000435.1:17500-21573 GCA_009176605.1 Armadillidium nasatum
ATATCGGGATGTTAATGACGTCATTGTCTGGCAAAGATTTGAAACTTATTTTCTTCTTAATTAACTTTAATGTAGAATTATTAAATCCGATATTCAGGTTTTGTCTTACGAATTGGCATCCTTTATCTCATAAATCCGCACCCACATCCGATTAATCACTAGAACATCTATAAATAAGGCTATGCAACCAGTAAATATGTTTCAATTAAAAAAAAAAAAAAAAAAAAAAAAAAAAAAAAAGAATCTCTGCCCTTTAAAAAAAAGAAAAATCAGGTGTGCTCTTCATAAGAAAACCACGCCCATTATATATATATATATATATATATATATATATATATATATAATATATATATATATATAATTATATATATATATATATATATATATATATATATATATATATATATATATATATATATATATATATATATATATATATATATATATATATAATTTTATATATAAATTAAACTGACAAAATTAATCATTAAAACAAAAAAAACACTTTTTCTACTTTTGAAAAAATGTCACTTATATTATCATATATATTCATATAAATAATATATATAATATATATATATATATATATATATATATATATATATATATATATATATATATATATATATATATATATATATATATATATATATATATATATATATATATATATATATATATATGGTATAGAAGATCACCTGAGAAAGAAACAACAATGGTTCGATATCACTCACTAGAAAATGGCCTCGACTTTTGTCGATAAAATTTTACACTTTTAATTAAAAATATGAAACCAAATTCTTTTCTTACTATTAAAAAAGCTTTTAAATCACAAACGTTTCACTAATTTTCTCTACTTACGCTTGTATGCTTCTTGGAAAGCGGCCATCTTTCCATGGAGGCTTGATACTTCATATTCTCAATTTGCTTTTTTAACTGCTCCTTATCCATGTTGTTCAAAACTGAAGGATCCATGATCCAATTCGGTCCTATTTATAAACTTGGTGAGGGGAAACTCCGCCCTCTGATGACGTCACGAAAGAGGGGAGCGTCAAAAGCCTGTATCGATTAGAAGAGAACATTATATATATATATATATATATATATATATATATATATATATATATATATATATATATATATATATATATATATATATATATATATATATATATATATATATATATATATGGTCAGTGTACTTTAGCATGTATACATATTTCAAAAAAACTACTAAACGTACGTTAAAAAGGTTAACATTTTTTGGAATCCTTGAAATACTGCCATATAACATATATATATATATATATATTATATATAATTATATATATATAATATATATATAATAATAAATTTATAATAAAATAAATTAAGGTGAAAATATCCGCATCCGCAATCCGCAACTGGGATATCCGCATCATTTTTAATATGCATCCGCGGATATCCGCAATTTTATATCCGCAACCGCATAGCATGCGCGGATAGTAAAAAATTAACGTATCATGCAATCGATAAAAACTTTCAAAGGGAAAACTTTGTATTGAATGCAGAACCTCTTTCTGAGCGCCATACAGGCGACTATTTTGAAAATGTATTTGAAAAGATGCTGACAAAATGGAAGATTTCATTAAATGAAGTGCACTGCGTAGTCAGGGATTCGGGCACCAAATATAAAAAAAGCACTTTCTCTGGCAAGAGTGAAAAATGTAGATTGCTTTGCACACCAAACTCAGATAGTAGTTAAAAATTCCATTATGAGTCAAAAATGTGTATCCGATTTAATTAATAACCAAATGTAGGTTAATTGCTACGCATTTCAATCACTCCGTGTAGCCCAAAATGAGCTGAAGAAAATACAAACAAGATTCGTCCACTTTCTGTCCTGCAAGATATTCAAAAACGCTGGAATAGTAGTTTGCATATGCTTGAGAGGATGAGCGAAATTAATGAGGCCATTTGCTTTTATGCTTCAAGCAGCACAAAATAAAGCCTCTAACAGCTGACGAAAATGACATTTTAATAATTGTATTAATATCCTTAACCTTTTGAAGAATTAACAAAGACTATAAGTTCAGCTGAATCATGTTGTCAGATGTGATACCACTTGTTTCAACATTGAAAGTTTGTTAACAAATGTTATTAAGTCTAAGGGAGTTTCAAGGATGACTAAAACATTAATGAAGGAATGAACGACAGATTTGAAAACCTGGAAAATGATGATGCTATACAATTGCAACCTTTTTAGATCCTAGGTACAAAACAAAATTTTTTAAACACTTGTTTCTCAGAATGTTAAAATCAAATTAGGATGCTTATGCGATGAGATGATAGAAACAGCTAAAATAACGCCTTTCAAGAAAAAGCAAAACCTGTCAGATACAAAAAAAAAATCTGTTAGCTTAAACATTGCTAAATCAACGAAATATCTTCTAGCTTCCAGCAACGATAAAGAATCACAGTCAGAAGTGTCAAAGGATACAATATCGATTATTGAAAATTATCTGAAACTCCCACGTTTGGAGGCAGATAAAGACCAACTGGTTTGGTGGAGAGAAAATTGCAAAAGTTTTCCTTTTCTTGCTGAGCTGGCAAGGACTTATTAGCATGTCCTTCAACTAGTGTTGCTAGTGAGCGTCTTTTCAGTGGAGCAGCCTCATTTACGACGAAAAGCGAACAAACTTTCACCTGAAAGAGCCCAAAAGCTTTTTTTTCTGAAAAATAACTTACCAATTATTAACTTCAAATGGAATATGTGAAACTGTGAAGTGTGAAGGTAATACTGAATTACTGGCTATATATATTATATATATATATATATATATATAATATATAATATATATATATAATATAATATATATATATATATATTATATAAATATATATATATAACCTTTTCGAAATGGGTGGAGGTTGGGAAGAGGTTGGGGGGTTCAAGAGTTGGGTCCCGTCCCCACCCTGTACTAGATTCTATATTATATTTAAAATTCAGAATCTATGCAAAAACTCTTAAAAAATTCGCAATCCGCATCCGCATATGCGGATATCCGCAAACGCATCCGAATCCGCGGATATAAAAAAATTAGAATGGTCCAAAAAAAAAAATATTATGTATATATATATATCATTATATATATAATATATATATATATATAATTATATATAATAAATATATGCTACCATATTTTACAAATTTTTTACTCAATCGCGAAATTTATAATCCAAAATTCTCGAAATAATCTCAGAAAAAGAACGCTGCACGTACAGGTCATAAAATGTATTAAAAAAATAAAAAAAAAAAAAAAAAATTATAATTTTTTTAATTACCAATTTTCTTACAAAATTCTTCACGAGTTCAAAATATAATCCATTTAATTACGTTAGTATTTTTTGAAATTGTATATCACTTGCTATATATATATACTATATATAATATATATAATATATATTATATACACCATCACTCACGGTCGGGGTACAGAGGCAAGCCCCCGTAGACAAATGCTCAATTATAACGCAAATTTAAGTTTTATGTCATCAATGTCTTGTTGCGTCATCAAATTACTCATTATATCAACTTATCTTACATTTGATTCCAAACCGAATTTTTTAATATTCTTTAAAAAAATCCTAAATTAAAAGTGAAGTTAGTACGAAGACTGTTGAAGAGATAGGAGACCAAATCATTGCATATATATATATATATATATATTAATTAATATATATATATTAATATATTATATTATATATATAATATATATAATATATATATATATATTGATGTCTTATGTATATAGTGTCGTTCACTATACGACACGTGACCAAGCAACGAGGTGGATAACTTCAAAATCTCTTTTAGTGATTTTAATAATATTTTGTTTAATATCAAATTGGCATAATGGGATTTGTATTGTTATACAAGTTTACAATTTTTATCAAGTTTCAATTACTTCCTTGTTTTATTTCCCTCTCCCCCCTCTCCCTTCCCTCGGGCCTCCTTCCAAAGCCAAATCTCGGATTTATCTTTTTTTTTTATTTCTACATACAGAATCAAATGTCTGATGAACAATAAAATT
>SEYY01000435.1:21673-24173 GCA_009176605.1 Armadillidium nasatum
ACTTTTGAAATAATAGATGTTATAGTGATAGGACTATAGCTAGAGAGTTGAGAGGAGCACCTCTTTTAGCATTGGTTATATGATCGCAAGATTTCAGGAGGAAGGAAAGATAGAAGATGAAAAGCAGAAACTAAATAGTTCACCAAGGCAGGGTGAAAGCTGGGAGGCACAAGTTTTGAGGACTACTCTTAAGATACCATTAGGATCATACGGCATTAACTAATTGAGCAGAAATAACATATTTAGAAGATATTACAATGTTAGGCTCAAATGAGTTGGAGGAGTGTGGAGAAGGAAGTACAGCTTCGTAATAGTTTAAGGTTGAATTAGAATTAAGGGTTTGAATGAAGAGTTCAACCTAAGCCGAAGAAATAACCGCAATTTCGGTTTCAGAGGAAACAAAGTTAGATGAACCAAGAGATGAAAACAGATTAATTAACTGAGCAGAGACAAAAGGTCCAAAAAGAATTCAATGGAAGTTATGAAAAGTCTAGTTTAAGTTCATCTCAAAAATGATCAAGGGTACGAGTAGGGAACTGCAGCTCCTTGAAAAAGACTTTGCCCGTGAGTGGTGGTAACATGTAAAGTAAAATCTTCTCAAGATTAAAATAAAATAGGAAAATGGAAGGTTAGTTCACCAGATGAATCTTGAGAACTAACGGAACATGAATGGTAGTGAACATTTAATTTACTCAAAAGATGATTTCAGAGAAAAGAGAATAAGAGAGAAAATGTTCTCAATTTTTGGACTTAGCCCAAGAATTTAGAATAGCCAGTTGAGATAAGATATAAATAATCAGAACAAATGAATTCAATTGTAGATTGGTAAGATAGTTGAAGTCACAAGGTATTAAATTCTACAGACTACAATTTACAAACACGAAAACAGATAATATAGTTTCACGACTATGAATGAAAATTAAGAATAAACACGGTAATATGAAACAAAGATTTGTCAAAGAAGCTCCCAAACACCCCAGTTTCTGTAGGGAAAAAAGAGGTGAGATCTGGAAGAAGAGAGGCGGTGTTACACTAAATATGAATTATAAAAAAAGACCACGAATGTTGTAGAAATTAATTCAGAACGAAAACCATGTACCAGAGCGAATCTTAATGGTATTGTCCAAATCACCTAAGGATACCAACTCTCAAGCGATGGTTGGGGAAGGTGTACTCGAAAATTTGATAAAAGATAATCTCCAAGTGTTTACGTGTAAGTAAATTTGAGGGGAGATGGGAATTCCCTCTGATTTTGTCCATAAGAACTCCACTGAATAATCTAGAGTACTCTGGAACAGACTTTGTATAGGTGAAGCTCGAAAGAGGAAGAACCACTGACAGTGTTCCAGACCATTCTAGAATTTCATATGTCTAATAGAGTAGGAGTAATTACCTCACATATATAGGACGAGAGTTAGTGAGGTAATGTTCAACAGATGCGAAATTAGATATATATATATATATATATATATATAATATATATATTATATATATATATATATATATATATATATATATATATATTATATATATATATATATATGAAATCCAGATAAAATAAATATTTATGTTCGTCCTTCAAAAATTGCTTTGCATAGTGCCTTAATATCCTACAGTTTCGAAATCAGAAAGAAGTTTACTCTTCAATTGAAGTGTTCTTCATCCCTCTCTCTCTCTCTCTCTCTCTCTCTCTCTCTCTCTCTCTCTCTCTCTCTCTCTCTCTCTCTCTCTCTCTCTCTCTCTCTCTCTCCATTTCTCAGACAACATCTTTATTCCATTTGTTTATTCATCTTTATTTCTATAATTCCACTCCGTTTATTGTTCAAATACTTATTCTTGGTCTTATTTGCATGAGCAAGCAAATATGTTCACTATTTACCAATCAAATTCCCGCAGACTTGACTCCATTTCGCTAATATAATTTCCAAGTAGAGATTGTGGCAATAACAAACATGGCTGCCGAATCGCTTATAGCAACACCTGACTCAGATTCAAAAAAAAAAAAAAAAAAAAAAAATTTTTTTCTTCTTTTCAGTTATGATTCCAATTATGAAGGATTGTGCGATACCGATTTTGGTTCCAATCTCATTTCTAATGTGGTGGGCGATTCCGATTCTTGCTTTGATTTCGACATCGATATTACCTACTTAAACTACATTCAAATGACATTAAAATTATTATTTATTTTCAAAAGTTGTTTATTGGTTAAGTAAATGTCTGCTCTTTTCATATATCGATACTGATATATCTTAATAAAATAATAATAATAATCATACGATATATATATATATATATATATATATATATATATATATATATATATATATATATATATATATATATATATATATATATATATATATATATATATATATATATATATATATATATATATATATATATATATATATATATATATATATATATATATATATATATATATATAACTCAGTAAGCTCAGAATCTCTATTATATTCTCCTTCCTCTTGCTATTAGGCTT
>SEYY01000435.1:29173-61673 GCA_009176605.1 Armadillidium nasatum
TTCCGGAAAGCTCTTTGAGAAAGTGCTTATAGGTTGGATGGAGAAGGGGCTAATGTCACTGAAAGGGTGAAAACCCTTCCTTGGAGTTTAAATAAAACGAAGGACTGGCACTGAAACCAACGAGCCCAAAAAACATGATCTTTTAGAGCATTCTAGGAGAGGGACTTTAAACAGCAGATGGCGAAATATGCTGGTCCCACTGACAGGGTGAAAACCCTTCCAGGGAGAGAATATATATATATATATATATATATATATATATATATATATATATATATATATATATATATATATATATATATATATATATATATATATATATATATATATATATATATAATATATATATATTTATATATATATATATAATATATATATTCTCTCTCTCTTTTCAGAAAAAATATATAGAAAATGATTCAGAAGAACACTTGTGAATTTACAGAGCCAAACCTTGCAATCAGTCAGGCATAAAGAAAATAAAAGATTGAAACAAAACCGATTTATAATTCTCTTCAACAAAACTCAGCAAGTAGTGAGTTACACTTCTGCTGAATTATGCATAACTTTACCAGACAATATTAAAAATAAAAGATAAATAAAATCGTACGAGCGCGAACTCAAAAACATTTAAATTTGCACTGAAACCTATTCTAAGTAAAATAGTATTATTATTATTATTATTATTATTATTATTATTATTATTATTGGTCTTTAGTTCTTTTTAGTATTATTGATACATCTTTATAAATATTATTATTATTATAACTATTATTATTAGATTTGGTATTGAATCACAGGACTGCAACCAAAAACCTGCATAGGATTTTTCAGTTGTTTCCTATAGATTTTTGCCTGCTGAACACAAAAAAAAAAAAAAAAAAAAAACGTAAATTTTTTTTTTTTTTTTTTTTTTTTTTTTTTTTTTTTTTTTTTATTTTATTTAATAGTTGTGTAATCTTTGATTGAACAAAATATATTTTGAGTTACCCTTCATTAACATTCTTGCTCATTAATCATTTTGTCGATGAGGATTATATATATATATATATATATATATATATATATATATATATATATAATATATATATATATATATATATATATATATATATATATATATATATATATATATATATATATATATATATATACTTCTAACGAGACGGTTAAAACTTCTCATCCAAATACTGAGGTCCTATATTTAGATTTCAGTGAATATAACTCCGAGGCTCGTGGGTTTCTGAAATCTTTGAATGTTGGAAAGGTAGGTGGCCCGGCCTAGATAGTAAAGTGATACCATCGAGTTCGGAGTGAGTGGGGTTCTGAGTTGGCGCCGTTCATCGTTCAGCTATTCTTTCTATGCCTCAATACGGGTACTTTCCCTCACTGATGGAATCACGTATTGGTCCAGTCAATTCCGAAAAAATGTAGCAGCTCTGGTCCTAACTATTCCCTATAACTCTCACTTATATTCTACTGGTGATATATTTTCCTATCCGAGAGCTTTATGGTCTTCTGCCCTTAGCGATTATGAGGATTCTTATATGGTGGCCATCGACATATCTAAGGCATTAGCTAATTTTTGAATAGTTTTCTTTCTAATCGTTTCATTTCAGTCAGTAATGGTGTTCCTCAAGGTTCCCTCTTATCTCCTACTCTATTCATTCTTTTCATTAACATTCTTTTCAGCTGATCATCTATATTCATATGCAGATGATTCGACCCTCCATTCTTCTGCTCATTTCAAACTTGTTTCATCTTTTCCAACTTGAGTTGCCTCTCATCTTAATATTTCCGATTCCATTCTTGCTAATCTGGATAAGATTTCCCAGAGGAGTCTTCTCAACATTGTGAAATTCAGATTTTTAAAAACTTAACTGCTACAAATCTCCCTCTCCAAAACTCCTATCTCTTTCGATGCTTTTCCCGAAATCTCTTGTTGACCATAGAAACATCCTTGGTTTCAGCATAAATTAAAAATGTCTTCAAAATCTCATATTACAATGGATGCTAGGGCGGCCTTAAAGAAGCTGCGAGTTCTGTTAACGGCAATATTTTTTCTTCTTCGCATTTACTCCAATTGTACAAGAGTCTCTCGTCCGTCCTCGTTTGGAGTACTACTCTCATATCTGAGGTGGCTCAGGTTTTACTCAACTTTTGGATAGGGTTAAGTCAAAGGCTAAAAAACATAAATTGTTCCGTTCTTTCCAATTCACTATATATATATATATAATATATATATATATATATATATATATATATATATATATATATATATATATATATATATATATATATATATATATATATATATATATATATAATATATATATTAATATATGAGAGAGAGAGAGAGAGAGAGAGAGAGAGAAAAAAAATTTTCTTTAGTTTTCTCTCTCTTCTTTTATTTTATATATAATATATATATATTTATATATATAATATATATATATATATATATATATATATATATATATATATATATATATATATATATATATATATATATATATATATATATATAAGAGAGAGAGAGAGAGAGAGGAGGGAGAGAGAGAGAAACTTCAAAATTTCTTATTCTGTAAGTTTACCATCGAAAGTTTGAGGAAGGTATTATGATTGCTATCATTATTATTATTATTATTTTTAATCATTATTATTATTATTATTATTATTATTATTATTATTAATATTCTTATTATTACTATTATTATTATGCTCTTAATATTTTCATTATTTTTTATACCGATAAATTTTGTCGGTTTTCTTCTTGAGAAAGGTCTCAATTTTTTATTTATTTGTTTATTTTTATTGGTCCTTATGTGATTAAACCACGAGATGTAGGGGTTACCCCCCCTTCCCCCCCCCCTTCAAACTCTTTCTGTTGTTGTTGTTTTCTTTATTTATTTAAAGTACATCCAGTTTTATTTGTTTACAATTATACTACAACAGACTTAGCGCTAAAATTTGAAGCATTTATTTGTATAGAACGAGTAGGTGCAGTTTTCGTCACTCGTATTCATTTCGTACTATTTTTCTCTGCTAATGTATTACAATTTGAAAGAGAATCGCATTCGGCTGTCAAAGCTTTGTCAAATATAATCCTACTCGTTAGATCTAAAGGTAGTCAATATTATTAACGAAGCCTAATTTCTTATATTACCAATTTGATCTACAACTTCTTTACGCTTTTAAATTTTTGCGAACTGTTGGTGGAAAGTATAAGTAATATCACAAACATTATTATTATTATTATTATTATTATTATTATTATTATTATTATTATTATTATTATTATTATTATTATTATTATTATTATTATTATTTTGCGATAAACCTTGTCATAACCTCTGACCGGAAGCTATTTATTAATCATAGTATATAAATAGTTATTAAAGAGAGATGTTTATTCATTGTCTAGCAAAGCGATTGTCACACCGTTTTTGTTACAAATGACAAAACTTTATTTTTTTATACAGTGGAAAGAAATTATAAAAAAAAGAACTTTATATATATATATATATATATATATATATATATATATATATATATATATATATATATATATATATATATATATATATATATATATATATATATATATATATATTATATATATATATATATATATATATATATATATATATATATATATATATTATATATTATATATATAATAAAACTTACCTTTTTTTTTAATAATTTTAATAACAAATTTACAGCGAAAATTGCATTTAGAAATTGTGAACACCTTTTTTATTATTTAATTTTAAGAATACGTGAATTATCTCTGAACAAAGTGGCGTAAAGCATTGAAATATTTAAGTTGATGGAAAATGAAAGGAACGTTGGTTAATCAAAAATCAACTCAGATTCCGCGCGCAATGCAGTGACGAACAACACCAACCAACCAACTAAATTAATTCACTCGTTGCACAACACAACTGTGATTCGCGTACGCGCAAATGTAGACTACCTCTTCTTGCCATTATTTCGGCTCGTATCTTATTTAGATACACAAACTTAATTCGAACGAAAATAGGAGATAAAACTAGATATTTATTTTTATTTATGTCTTCATTTTTTTTTCCTTTTTTCTTTTTTCTTTTTTTTTTTGTACATTTGGCACATGTGACTTCTTTTTTCCTTGAATAATTTTATTCCTTTTAGAAACCTTTTTATAATAACTTTATGGCTTCTCTGTAATGCACTGACACACACACACACACACACACACACACACACACATGTCGTATATATGTATATATATATATATATATATATATATATATATATATATATATATATATATATATATATATATATATATATATATATATATATATATATATATATATATATATATATATATATATATATATATATACTGATATAAGACACAATCGAAGTAAAAAGTGGTTAATATCTTCAATAAATTAGGTGATTTTATCCGAATTATCCGTATCTTCATAAATAGCCGAAATGAAGTTAGATCTTCCCTTCAAAGATTTCTGAAATCTCTCATACGATATAAAAGGCCACTAAAATATTCAACTGTAAATTTAGATAAAATATTGTACTTAATGAATTTGATAACTTTAAAAAGTTACATGAGCTCAGCATGGCACTAGCTTTCTGCTAACTCATACACCTTAATAAAGACTGCCTGGGGTTTTATTGTGTTAATATTGCCAAGATGCTTCCAAGTTCACTGTCTTATCCGTTAGAGCAATTAGACCATCACAATCTCCTATCTTCATAGAACTTTCCAATTTTTCTTTACATCTATTATATTGCCAGCATCTTAGCCGTATTAATTAATTAATTTAAAATAAAATTCAAAGGTCGTGAGAAAGAAAAATCTTCATGGTGTTATTGTTCTGATAAGAATCCATGATGGTGGACACAATTCTAGGGTAGAAGGGCCACCGATTTGAACCCCAGAGATATAAGGTTTCTTTTTCTTCTATTTTTCATAGATCTTTTCCATATTTTTACTTCCATTAATTATTTCCAGCACCTTAGCAGTACTATTATATATATATATATATATATATATATATATATATATATTATATATTATATATATATATATATATATATATATATATATATATATATATATATATATATATATATATATATATATATATATATATATATATATATATATAATATATATATAGTATATATATTATATATATATAATCAAGAAAAGTATAGCAAAAAATGAATACAGTAAACTCATGGATTAATTAAAGATCTTTATTACTATCATATTATAAAATATCTCAACGTTTCAACTACTAGCTGTAGTCATTATCAAGAGCAGCTGAAGTGTGCAGAAACGCATTACCGAGGTGATTCTCTCTGGCAAGGAGGCGTACTTTCCATATTTTTTCCCTTCTACTAAACCTAACAAACCTTGGTTTAACTCTGCTTGTTCTCGTGCTATCCGCCGCAGGGATGTTGAATTCAGGGATTACCATCGTCTTCAAACTCCAGAAACTCACGCTACTTATATTTCATCCCGGAATCGTGCAAAATCATTCCTTCGTAACACTAAAAACTCATTTCTCCATAGAAAATGCAATAATCTTTCTGGTTCCTCTTCTTCACATTCTTTCTGGCATTTTGCAAAAAATGTCAACTCTAACTTTGCTTCTTCCTCTTTCCCTCCTTTAATATCTTCCGACAGCACAACTGGTGTTTTACCTTCTTCTAAAGCTGAACTCTTTGCTCAAACTTTTGCCTTTAATTCAACCTTAGAAGATTCCGGAGCTATTCGTCCTCCTTCAAACCCCTCTAACTCAATTATGCCTAAAATTAGAATTTCTACTAAAGATATCATTTCAGCTCTCTCTGAGCTTAATACTAAGAAGGCGTACGGTCCCGATGGTATTCCTCCTGTGGTTCTCAAAACTTGCACACATCTGGGGTGGTTCCACACACACGGCTCTCCTAGAGAAGGTGGAGTCTAGGGCATTTCGTCTCATCAACTCTCCTGCTCTTACTAACTCTCTTCAATCTCTTTCTGCCCGTCGAATTGTTGAGTCACTCTCTCTTTACTATCGCTATTACAACAGACACTGCTCTTCAGAACTCTCTCGTCGCATACCTCCTCCATTGAGAAGAACTCGTGCGACACGCCTGTCTACACAGTCTCTTCCTTTCTCTGTCCAACTCTCCGGCCCCAGACTTAACCGCCATGCTCAATCTTACATATACTCTACTGGTAAAGCCTGGAACACACTCCCTTCACCTGTTTTCCCAACTTCCTTTGACTTGCATACTTTCAAACGCCGTGTATCTGGACACGTCGGCCTCCATCGACCATGATATAGATCTTTCCCACTCCGGTGGAATTTGGTAGGCCTCTGGCCTTTGCCCACCGGAGGAGATATAATATATATATATATATATATATATATATATATATATATATATATATATATATATATATATATATATATATATATATATTATATATATATATATATATATATATATATATATATATATTATATATATATATATATATATATATATATTATTATGTACTTAGTACCTCTTTATCAGTTTTATTAAATACTGGAAGACAAGGCTTTTGTTCCATACAAATATTGTTGATTTGTGTCATGCTACGATCAAGGTTCTAATTAAGCATTTCTTTCATAAAATCATATAGAAGTAATACTTGGTGTTTTACGCTTTGTTCTCAACTCCTTCTTGAATCCCGCAGCAGTTGTAGTTTTCCTATTTTGGGCATTCCACAATGCCTGTGCTTTGGCAAGTTTCTTATTAAATGGATCCTTGGCACCAGAGGACCAGCGAAGAACTTTCGAAACATCCTTAGTAACCAAAATGTTTAATGTGTGTTAAATGCAACGGCGATGCTTAAGTAGTCAAAGGGCATCATGTTCTTCAAGCAGATATTTAGAGTGCAAGTTTGTGCTTTTGCGCTCTTAAAAAAGTTGTAAAGCGTGAATGCAAAAGCGCACATTTTCAAAATTTCGCGCAAACGCAAAAGCGCAAATTGCACTTTGCGTTTTCATTTGCGCTTATGCCCACCTCTAATATATATATATATATATATATATATATATATATATATATATATATATATATATATATATATATATATATATATATATATATATATATATATATATATATATATATATATATATATATATATATATATATATATATATATATATATATATATTATTATTATTATTATTAATCTCCTACCGACTATCCTATCAAAATAAAAAATGATGAAGAATTGAATAGATACCTGAACTGAACACATTTAAATCTGACTGAATTTCAAGAGGGAAATGAATTGTAGAAATTGGCCGGATTAATACAATGTGTATAAATTCACCAATAACTTCAATATTATTATTATTATTATTATTATTATATTATCATTACAATCATCATCATCATCATCATCATCACCATCCATCCTGTTAGGATCACTCCTGTCAGGCGACGAGCCTCTGAAAAGCATTCCGTCCTATTCCAAGGCTCATCATTGGTTTCTTGAGCAGTGTGTCTTTTTAAGTAGCCGGCTTGCTAGGCCTGTCGCCACAACCTCCAAATGATGCTGAAGGCACATTATTGAAAGACTTGTTGTAAGTCTTTATGATTCAGATGCCATATTGAATCACGTTCAAAATAATCAATATTCAAGTTGAAATTTTGTAAATGTTTAATTTTCTTTGCATTAATTCCAAAATAGTACATCGTATTTTACTTTTGTTGCTTCACAATTTTTTCTTATTTAAATTAAATTTTACTATTTATCTTAATTTCGAAAAAAAAATAACTTTATATTAAAATTTTTGTTTATTATTCCTAAACTCATCCTGGCTTGAATATTGATGTTCTCTTCTCACTCACAACCTTCTTCTCTAAATCAAGTTTCTTCTGAGAGTTTATTTTTTACTCTTCAGATTAACATCTTTCTTCTCTTTCTTGGTGTTTTCCTTCTAAAATCTTACAATATTATTATTATTTTTATTATTATTATTATTATTATTATTATTATTTTTATTATTATTATTATTATTATATATTATTATTATTGTTATTATTTTTATTATTGTCATCAAATTATTATTATTATTATCATATTAATATTATTTATATCATTACTTCTATATTTATTAGTAGTATCAGTAGTATTACTATTGCCACTATTATTACTTTAGCACTTAGGCACTCGTTTCATCAATATGTACATATGGGACACTCTTAAACATTTTACGTCCTTTAACTTCTGTTTTAATATTTAGAAATAACGCTCGTTGAAAGTATTTGTTGTGCGCTTTTCTATACTACTTTTATTCTATATATTTTTTCCTCTTATTTTTCTTAATAGTGACCCTTATTATTATTTTAATAGAAGTATTATACTATTATTATTATTATTATCTTCCTTTTAGTTATTTGCTCCTTTTATTCAATATCAATAAAATTATTCTAATTATCAATTATTATAATTAATTATACTTTTATTATTATTATTTCTCTTTATTCTTACTATCCCTACTATAACTATTTTCATTAATAATACAGTTACATTTATTATTATTACTATCATCTTTATTATTACTACTTTTTTATTGTATTATTATTATTATTATAATATTATAATAATAATAATAATAATATAATATATAATATTGGGACGAAACCCTGATTAACAACTCCACAATTACATCGAAATATATTTATCCAGACTCCTTTAAAGACTCCATTGAGAAGAGCTCGTGCGACGCACCTTTCTACACAGTCTTTTCCTTTCTCTGTCCAACTCTCCAACCCCAGACTTGACAGCTATGCTCAATCTTACATATACTCTACTGGTAAAATCTGGAACTCACTCCCTTTATCTGTTTTCCCAACTTCCTTTGACTTGCATACTTTCAAACGCCGTGTATCTGGACATGTCGGCCACCAACGACAACTCCAGTTGAATTTGGTAGGGCTCTGGCCTTTGTCCACCGGAAGAGATTAAAAAAAATTTAATATTATGCTACACCTTTTATTGATTTCATTATTACTATTATCAGCAACTACCTTTTTTATTATTATTATCGATATTACTATTATTGTTTTTATTCTTATTATACTTGGTATTGTCTTTACTTCTATTATTGATAATTCTATAATACTTTTAAATTATTGCCGCAATTGAAGTTAGCTTTGGAATCAGTACTATAAGACTTATTACTGTTGTTATTACAATTTTTATTATTATCATCGTTATTATTATTATAGTTGTTATTATTACTAGTACTTCCTTACCATAAGTATTATGATTATTTTTTATATTACGATCATTATTATATTTGCGAATATTTTCTTCCCCTTCCTCTCATCATTATTATTATTATTTTTACTATTAGAATCAGTATTGTTATTACTATTTACAATATTACTAATTTTGTAAGATATTTGTATTTTAATTAGCATTATCTTTATCACTCATTTTGTTATATTCACCATTTTCGTATTTATTTTTTAATAATAAAATTAAAAAATTTATTTAACTACTAAATTTTGGGACTACGTGGAAACCAATGTGTTTCCCCTCGAAAGTCCCTTTTCAGAGAATTGTACAGTCACTTCATTACTATTATTATTAGTATTGTTAGTAGTATAGGACCTACTAAATATTGTAAATTATAATGCACGTTCAGTGAATAAAGAATTTATGATTATGATTATTATAATTATTATTAATATTTCTAGTTCTATTCATCTTTATTTTAACATCAGTTGGATTTTCTCTTCCAATTTTCAAAAGATTTTTTTGTTCATCCATTTCTTTTATTTGCTGAACGGTTTCGTCTGCCAACTTCGAGCATCATCATGCTAGAAGATGAATGATTTATTTTAAAGTATTAATTAAGCCAAAAGCTAACTAAGATTATAAATTTTGAAAAATTATTAACAAAGTAGATATTAGTTCTTGAGCTTAACATGAAGAGTTCCGAATTGAAAATCATAGGGGTAAAAGCTGTTATGTCCCATCTGCTCAATCTTACATGTACTCTACTGGTAAAGTCTGGAACACACTCCCTTCATCTATTTTCCCAACTTCCCATGACTTACACACCTTTAAACGCCGTGTTTCGGGACATTTTAGCCTTTGAATTGACCCGATTTCTGGATTACTCCCGAACTCTGGTGGTAATTTGGTAGGCCTCCTGCCTTTGCCCACCAGAGGTTATATATATATATATATATATATATATATATATATATATATATATATATATATATATATATATATATATATATATATATATATATATATATATATATATATATATATATATATATATATATATATATATATATATATATATATATATATATATATATATATATATATATATATATATATATATATATATATATATATATATATATATATATATTATTTATATTTTTTTTTTTTTATTTTTTTTTTTTTCACAGGAGTGAAGAAACATTTTCAAAAACTATTTTTCACTTTAAAAAAATAATTTTTTAAAAGAGAAATTAATAAAAAAAAATAATGTTGACAAAAATAACCATATGATATTAATTTTTTTTAAATAAAATAATAAATAATAATAATAATAATAATAAATGAAAATAATCATAAGCATAATAATAAGTATAAAAATGTTAATTTAATACCCAACAATATAAAATATATTAATTTAAATATCAACAATATATATATATATATATATATATATATATATATATATATATATATATATATATATATATATATATATATATATATATATATATATATATATATATATATATATATATATATATATATATATATATATATATATATTCATTTTTTTATTTACGTATGTACAATTATTACAATATTAACTCTCCTTCTCACCCCTCATATATATATATATATATATATATATATATATATATATATATATATATATATATATATATATATATATATATATATATATATATATATATATATATATATATATATATATATATATATATATATATATATATATATATATATATATATATATATATATATATATATATATATATATATATATATATATATATATATATATATATATATATATATATATATATATATATATATATATATATACCAGATCAAATGACTCTCTGAATTTGACATTCAGGTCTAAAAATTAAAATTTTATTCAAGAAACTAAAGGCTAGCTGAGTACACAATTCCCTCCTCTAAGTAATAATATGAACCTTTACCTGAAGAATATAATAATAATAATAATAATAATAATAATAATAATAATAATAATAATAATAATAATAATAATAATAATAATAATAATAATAATAATAAGTAATTTTACTCGTTGCATCTGAATATTTGGGAGAATGTGAATCACAAAAGAAAAAATATCAATGTTTCTTCCAATTAAAAAACGAGATCCATCATCATGATTTCTGATCAATTAACAAATTAATGCAAAGACTTACTTAAACTATTCATTAAAAGATTTGAAAGATATTTATTAAGAACTACGCACTCGTGGTGCAGGAATTTCTACATATTTTGAAGGAACTTGAAGGACTACGTATCCTTCATTTGAAAATATCCTATGGAATGGTGACGCTTTGTGATGAAAAAGTTTAGGGCATAGAGCAGGTAAATTCTTCTTTTGAGGCTCTTCACTGTCCCATAAGTCTATAATGCCGCATCCAGGCTTACTCCTTCTAAAGCACCAGGACTCCTCTATCACTAAGTAATTTACTTTTAATGAAAGCATAATCTCATAAACTTCTTGGGAACTTTTGCGAGAAAACACTGAATATACTTGCTTAGTTCGCTGTCGTAACGCTGCACTTTCATAATGAGGATGATTAACAACCGGTCTACGAGTGGAGAGGAGAACGTTTGCCATAGTTGCCATTGGACCAGCAAATGATTCTTCCTTCCCTGTTTCTGAATTGATCCATTCCAACAGTTCTTCTAAATTCGGATCATTATATTCGCCAACTATTCCACGCTGCTCTACTATGTTCCTAAAACCTCGAATGCACATACTACTGACAAGAAGAGCGAGTACAGCATAATGAATGTCTTTTCGCTTAAAAATTGACCAAAGAGATCTAGAAGTTAACAAAGAAGAAATAACACACAATTGTGGAGTAAAAAACAATTTTAAACGCATAACCAGGATTGCTAAAATCGCGTAAAAAATTAATAATACTACATTAAATAAAATGCCGGCATCAACATCATTCCAGATTGATGTTTTGTAAGTTTGGTCTTTCTCTCTTTCTTCCATTCTCTTTACAAGATTAGCTTTGATCTGAATTAATATTCTTAATGAAACAGCAATAAGTACAGCCATCACACAAGGAAGTAAAAGAGTTTCCGTCAATTTATTAACTGTTTCTTTAGGTAGTATGTCGAATTCTTTGGAACAAGTGTAGAGTTTTGTGTGAAAATCAGAGTAATTTGTAAACTTTGATTTGAAAAGGTTTACAATATGAGCATCATCCTCAATGGAGAGAATGCGAGATAATTCCATTTTTGATGCTAATGATGATATGAATAAAAATGCCACCTGTACACCCACGTTGGTTGGTCGAGGAAGTACTTGAATTAAAGGTTCTATGAAAACATATAAGAGAAACACGCCAACCAAAACTCCAGCAAGAGTGGAAGTTAAAAGCATTGAATTCGCAAACTGAACAATCAATGCATTAACAAGAGCATAAAGGGCCCCGAGTAAGGTTAATAACATGGGTAGAGGGGATGACACCCCTAAAGAGTAAAGAATATAAAGTATTCCAATATTAGCTGCTAGTGTAAATTGAGAAAACTGCCAACACAGTAAATAATTTAAAGCAATATTGCCGAAGAGAAGAGGTTGAACCCACGAAACTTTTGGCTTCCTTAAGGAAAATGTAATAATCATATTTAAAGCGAGACTAAAAGGGAAAGCGAAGCTCTCTCTAAGAGGAGGTGTCCACTGAACCCTAGTCGCTTCTCCATGGTTAAAGAAGAAACAAATAACAGTGATAAAACCCCCGGCTAAAGACCGACTTAACTGCGCACCTGAAAGGAACAAAAGGGCAGCAGTAAAACCTGCGCAAATCCACACGCCAAATAAATACCAATAAACAGGTTCTCCAATGCCTTCACAACTCAATACTGGAGGGAGGGAATCTCCACGAGATACTTTCCAACATACAAGAGGTAATGAGACATCAAAATAGGCTAAAACATTTGTGAATACACGATATGATCCTCCAAGAACAACCTAAAAAAAATTATATATATATATATATATATATATATATATATATATATATATATATATATATATATATATATATATATATATATATATATATATATATATATATATATATATATATATATATATATATATATATATATATATATATATAATATATATATTATATATATATATATATATATATATATATATATATATATATATATATATATATATATATATATATATATATATATCGGTCCGTCTTCCGCACAAACTAAATTTTTCAAATTTCTATTTTAAAATACAATCAAAAAAATATAAATTAATTAAATAACTATATATAAAATATTTAAAATAATAATAATTGTAAAATAAAAATAAAGTATATAGTCAAATAAATTAACTTTTAAAATGAAATCAAAATGTAATGATTGAGAAAAGGTCCAAGCGAAAAATATTTTCCAAATTAAAAGCTAAAGAATTATTAAAACAAATTTGCTGTGACACTTCTCTGACGACCAAAAAATAAGGAATTCAATAAAAATATATTTTACAGTAAATCTTCTTAAACAATTAGAGTACCCTCGAAAAGGTGAATTACGTCAAATAAAGGACAATCAAGTTTAAGTCTGGCCAATTCATTTTGTTCTTGTATAATGTGCTTATCAATACTAGACCAATATTGAATAATGGACTTAGACTGGACAACTGATAAAAGATCTCAATGCTGAATCCTGCACTAAGTTGCATTTCTCTTTATTTAAATTAGACTTAGTGTTAGAATAAATATAATTTAACAGGTATTTAAAATTAACAAAAATCCTTTGCTTCAACATATACTTCATAATGCAGTGATATTTCCACATGTCTTGGAATCCAAATTAAACATATTTTTCTTCTTAACTAAATAAGTAATATAGTTTTTATAAATGATAAGTTGTTAAATCATTTATATCATTTATTAATTACTCTTAATAAGAAAGTAAATCCCTTAAAATAGCAACTGTTGCATGAAGTTTTAAGTACATAAGAGAACCATATGTTGCATCTAGATTGACTGTGAACAGAGTAGGAATAAGATTACCTTCAGTCGAGATGAAAATCATATTTAAAAACGCAAACAGTGAATCCTTTCTTTTGAAAACCATCTTTCATTCGGGCGCCTTACAATTTAGAGATCGAAAATGAATTTTCTCTAAAATTTTCTATTGAAGTATTAGGTTTGTTGTATTACTTTTTGGAAATCCTATTTACTACGTGATCAATGTAAACATAATTAAAGTTATAATTATAAGTTCTGGAGTAAGAGCAAAATCTATCTGGGGTAAATTTTAAAAGAAACTTTTCAAACTAACTATAAAAAGTAGGTCAGGTGACCTAATATATGGGAATAATTAATTAAAAAAAAAATATTTATAAAAAAGTTTAAAAATATTACAAACCTCTGGAAACAAATTAAAACGTTGTAATGTATTGATAGTATTGGGATATTCAGTCTTATTATCATACATGAGTTTATTTAAACCGGAAAGAAAGCTCTCTGCTTCCACTATTGTCTTGTAGTACGAATAATATAAACCCTGAAATAGAAAAAAAATACAAAAGATAAATTTTATGGGCGCACTCATATATATATATATATATATATATATATATATATATATATATATATATATATATATATATATATATATATATATATATATATATATATATATATATATATATATATATATATATATATATATATATATATATATATATATATATATATATATATATATATATATATATATATATATATATATATATATATATATATATGAGATCACAATACACTGTGGAATAAAATTTTACAATTTCTAATCTGCTATTGGGGAATCGAACCCTGACCTCTAAGATGGTAAGAAAAAGAGTAACCACCACACCCCGAAGGTACAAAAGGAAATAACATTTGAGAAAGCTCATGATCACCAGTCATGATGACAATCTCAAAGGACATCTCCGACCTCGCTCGGATGTGGGGTAACGGGTCAGTTACTATCCCCATAAACCACAGAAACATACGTACGTATGAAACCACAATACACCGTGAAATAAAATTGGAAAATTTCTAATCTACTATTGCGGACTCAAACCCTGACCTCTCAGAGTTCCCAATAGCAGATTAGAAATTAATATATATATATATATATATATATATATATATATATATATATATATATATATATATATATATATATATATATATATATATATATATATATATATATATATATATATATATATATATATATATATATATATATATATATATATATATATATATATATATATATATATATATATATATATATATATATATATATATAGGGTGTTACAGGACTTCGACAAACTTGTAAGACTGATAGGTCACAGAGATAAAATTTTTTATTTAAGGTTCAAATACCACCCAACCAACTGTCTCAGAATTATGAGAATGGGTCAGTGTGCTTGCCCGTACGGTTAGGAAATAGAATAAAAACAGTTGTACATAACACAATTAAACGTTATTTTAAGCTGTAGCAAGTTTATTTAATTATCAAATAACACAATTATAATTTAATATGATTTGTTCAAAATTATACAGTTAAACACATTAAAAAATATATTTATTTAAATGACATAAAATGGAATGTACTTCCAAAAAATATACAGAATTTCAACAGAGTTTATGAGAAGTGACATCTTGCAGTTATAACTAGTACTACAGTCACGCCATCCTCGAACTTTGAATTTAAGTATTTTTTTTTTTCAATAGTAAAAGGCTTAAATGCTGTAACTTATTATTGTAATTTTTAACCAAAACTTAGTAGATAGTAAAGGGGTTGAGGTATAAACTCTCAAAGGTTTGTACAATTTTTTTGTAATTGTCTTTGCTCATTTCTAAAATGTCTCTAGGATGCTTCAGAATGGACTGCGCCGTTCTGGCTCCCCCTGGTTATGGGCCTGCTGCAAATTCACAAAAATATTTCATAATTGGTAAAAGGTAGACGAACTTACCATTTCTGTTCTAAATATCATTTCCCTCTCTAGTGTTGACAGATGAGAAAAATGTGTATCATTTTCAAAAAGTGTTGAAACATGATAGGAGTGTATCAATCCACAACACACAGCTGTGAATATATATATATATATATATATATATATATATATATATATATATATATATATATATATATATATATATATATATATATATATATATATATATATATATATATATTATTATATAATTATAAACCACTAATGAGTAGAGCCCTGTCCACTGAGGGGCACAAAATAAAAAAAAAAAAATTCATACCTAATACATATTTGGCAAGTGAGCACACACGCAAGCTTTAAAGTGAGAGATTAAATTTGGAAGGAAACAGAAGATGGAAGCGAATATTTACAGAACAAATGTGGCTGGAATGAAGGAAGCACCGCAATGGACAAACCTGGAGTTGTCAATGTTAACTCAAAATTAACGTGCAGATATTACACAATGAGTCGTCGTAAAGGTAGTGGCACACAAGTGTTCAGTTTACCCAGCACTTGGAGCAGTAGTTTCTATAGAAAAAAGACAAGCACAAACGTTGATCACAACGATAGAGTGTCAAGTAAATTGGAAAGTACGGAACAGTTTATAAGCCTTTGAACCCTATCCAAAAGATAGAACAAACCCGAGTCACCCCAGCTTTGAGAGCAGCACACCATGCAAGGGCAGATGAGACCCTTGCGTAATTGGAGCAAATGAGTCTAAGGAAAAAATATCAGTCTAAAAAGATTTTTCGAGATCCAACTTGCAATCATTGTTATAAGGTTTATTTATTTTTTTTATTTGTTAACCCAAGAATGCTTATATTATTAAGAGAAGAAACAGGAATACAGTCGAAAGAGATAGGAAGGTCAGAAGGTGTTTATGAGAGGGAGATTTATAGAAGTGAATTTAGTTAAAGATATTAAAGGAATTATAGTTGGACAGAGAACTTAAGATCTCCATAGCTCTCTCCTTGAAACCAACAAAATGGCACCAAACCTGAAGCAACAACACTAGAGACTCAATATTTTGAATGAATTAAAATTTTTGAACTTGTAATAATTATTCTCACAATGGATATATATTAATTACGAATAACAGTTGAAATTTCACAGCAAAATCGTAAATTGACACATATCTGGCTGTAAAAAAAAAAAAAGAAAGTGAAAGATACCACAATAAGATTCACAATGGTGGAAACTGAAGAACTAACTTATTTAAGCTTCACACATAGTAGAGAGAGAGAGAGAGAGAGGGGGGGGGGGAACAAATACAAATGAAACAGTACTTTGCGTACTATTCTAAATTCTTTGATTAGTCAATCACAAAATAAGAACACATCTCTTCTCCTTTCATTGAAATCATTATTTTAGGTGATTTCAATGTTCATCACCACCAGTGGATCTCTTCTAGTTTTCAAGATACAACCACATAACTTACTTTCCATTTCTCCATCCAAATTACCTTGTGCAGATTGTACAGCTCCCTAGCTATATCTCTGACCATCTTGGAGAAGAAACAAACATTTTTTACATTTTCTTAATTTCTAATCCTTCTACTTATATTGTTAAACTCTTTCAGCTTCTTTGTTCCTCCAATCACCTAATATCTGCATCCTATTTGATCTCTTTAAATTTTCTGCTTAAGTGACCCCCACCAATTTCGAGGAAAAGTTATTGGCATTTCAGTGACAGTCATTCCCTTGGAATTAGTAGTGATTCAGTGGGAGGAATTTGCTTCTTCCTCTTTTGCTCCAGTAGTTTCTTCTGTCACCACAGCTGTTATATCTTATGCAAACTCTTCACTGACACCCTGGCTTCTACTTCCACTTTAGATGACTCTGGAGCCAGACCTCCTCCTCCACATCCCTTCAACTCATTTGACTATTATTGTAATTTCTTTTAAAGATGTTATTAACACTAAGAAGGGATACAGTATTGATGGTGTTCCACCTGTAGTTCTTAAAACTTGAATTTCTGAGCTTACCCCCTCAAACCAGGACAGTAATCTTTTTCATGTTTTGCCTACTATCCTCAAACATTCCCTCCTGCTGGAAGCGTGTGCCCATCTCAACCCACTGGCAATGTCCAACTGCTTTAACTTCATTACTTTTTAAAGTTTTTGAATCCAACATTAATTAAAGAAAGTAGTAGTTGATCCCTGACACCATGGTTGGGACGTCGGCCACCAGTTGCACTTCCCAGGTAGCAACGTGTATGTACTGTAACTAAATAAACATAAGTAGGCGTAGCACGAGTTCTCTATCATTTTCATTATTTCCTTTCCAAACACTTTACCGTTTGGTGTTATTACGCAAAACCTGGTGACAGTGAGACATGACATATTTCATAAGTAGGGAAATAATTTTTAATGGAATATATATATATATATATATATATATATATATATATATATATATATATATATATAATATATATATATATATATATAATATATATATATATATATATATATATATAATATATATATATATATATATATTATTATTATTTATATTTTTATATATATATATATATATATATATATATATATATATATAATATAATATATATATATATATAATATATATATATATATATATATATATATATATATATATATATATATATATATATATATATATATAGTTACACTTAGACAAGTTCCATAAGTTTTCTAATATATTACTTTATTCAATATACACATACACATATGTGAGACTGTGAAATGGTGTGATTTTTAAAGTATTATAATGTTTTATGTCTTTCATGTAATACAGGATTGTAAAAAAAAAAAAAAAAAAAACAAAAAAAAAAAAAAAAAAGTCAGAGTCAAATAAACAATAAGCTTCTAAAAGCCTAAGACTCCTGACGCCAACTCCCCACCTCTACATTATAGTGATGCTGTCTTCCCCAAATAGTACGCCTCACACATCTGTTGTGTTTCCACTCACACAGCTCTTCTTGAAAAAGTGGAATGTGGAAGTTTTTCTTCTTCAAAACTCTTTTGCTTTTAAAAATACTCTCCAGTCTTTCTTAAACAATTCAATTGCTGAAACACCATCTTTGCACAATAGCGATTACAATAGACACTGATCTTCTGAAATACCCAATTGCATCCCTCCTCCACTGAGATGGACGCAGTTAAACCATCTTTCCACAGTCCCCTTTTATGACCCCAAACTTAAATGCTATGCTCAATCTAATATGTACTATACTTGAAAAGTTTTGAACTCATTCCTTTTATCCATTTTCTCAACTTATCCTGACTTGTACAGTTTCAAATTCTGTGTAATGAAACATGACGGCAAATATGAAATTATTATCAGTAATTATAACTGCAATCAATGTACTTAAACAATGAGTATAGTTTTTAATGAATGGGGACAACCAAATTTTATACAGTACTTTCATAATAGAATATTTTTTTGTTAGTTCACAATTATTCTAAGATTATTAATTACCATAAACATTAGATCATCATAAAAATATTAAGCAATATACTCTGAATTTAAAAAAACTTACAATTTACATAAGTTCTGCTAAGACTTACCACATGCTAGTAATACTTTAAAATTGGGGAATTTATTAGTCTCCTTTTCTTTAGGAATTGGAATTGGAGCTTGAGCTCTAATATTAATGTCTTTATTTAATGATTTTCTGTTCTTATTTTGCTTCTCTTCATCAAATTTTCTGTTTTTATTAACCATCTTTAATTTTAAACCTTAAAATCTGAAAAAATAAAAATAAAATAAATATAAAGAGGAATTAATAACACTATTTAATATGTATTTTTTTGTTTTTTTCTACAGTATTTACAAATTCGTCTGTTGTTTATTTAAAAAATACATTATGTCTATGGTTGGCATAGGTAGACCCAGCCCCTCAAAAAAAAAAAAAAAAAAAATGTTTTTACAAAAAACGATGTGAGTTTTTCACAATTTTTCATAAACTTTAAAAATTTAAATTATATAAAGCATACAGAAATTAATAGACAAATTTTTATTGCTGAATTAAGTTTCTTTACATATAAAAATATAATGTAAAATCCGTAATTCTATATGTACTTGTAAATGTGTGAATGAATTGTTATTAAAATTTTTTTCAGCACATAAAAGTCAAATTGGTCATCATTAACATTAAAAGTAATAAAGGTGCCCATGTTCAGCTGTCTGTGTATTTTAACAGATTTAGTAGTTTTCTCGATAGCTACTCAATTTCTCAACTTCATTCAAACAAGACGAAAGGTACAGAAGATCATTTCAATCAAGGCTGACCTTGGTGCAGTTGTGAAAATTACTAAATAGTTTACAAAATCATATTGTGGGGTAGGGGGTACTCAAGGGCCCCTATTTCCTTGTGAAATGGGTCCTGGGATCTTAAATTTAAATTGGCAGATCTTAATTTCTGGGGAATAGTAACATGTGTACCAAATTTTATTGAAACTGAAGATGGTCAAGTGGGGAGCACTGGTCCTCTTGACATGGAATGACCCATATATATATATATTTATATATATATATATATATATATATATATATAATATATATATATATATATATATATATATATATATATATATATATATATATATATATATATATATATATATATATATATATAAATATAATTATAAATGTAAAAATGGGGTAATGTGAATTAGTTTTTATAGAAAATTTAATTGCTAAATTCTATCATCAAAAACTATTCAAGAATAATTTTTTTAATACTTGAAAATTAAAATATAATCTTTTTAACAAATTTTCATAATAAAAAAAATTTCAAAAATTACACTAATAATAATTCTTCAAAATTTATGAAAAATTCCATTTTTGAAATTTTGCTCTGGGTAATGTAACAGACTTCACACATATGGGTAAAAACAGTTTTCTCAGAGAAATGGATCCAAATGTGTCTTTAAAAGTGAAGATTTCTCTTCTAAAGTGAATTAGTTTTACTTTCTTCTCTATTTTATCCATTTGCACATCTCAAACATCTTCATTTGAAGGTTCCTTGAATACTACACTTCCTTCAATGAATTTTTGATTGCTTTCAGTTTTTCTTAGAAATTTTTTAACCTGGACACTACTAGCTTCTTCATTTATTCTTAACACTTTACCAACATAACAATAAGACAAAGTTTTCGCCCTCAAAATTTACTAAAACAATTTCCTACCTCAATAGCTGGTACATTGCCCCTTTCAGTCTCAAAGTATCAGTATATTTTCAGGTATCGGTACCTGTAAATTTTTAGATATCGGTATCGTTAAAAATTTTGGTATCGCTCCATCCCTAATATATATATATTTAAATTTTTCTTTTTATTATGTATTTATATTACTTTACCATAGAGTAATAGTATGCAAAGAATACATTTAAATATATTTTGACCATATTTTCAATATAGTGAAAAAATAGAGGTATCATGCTAGATTGAATTATTACCCATAGTTCCAATAAAGTAAAAATAATCCATACTGGCTCAGGACTAAATATTTATTACAAGTAATTGGATGGCCCTATATCCCTCATGGATAGAGTCCTTATTAGGAATTAGAAAGATAAGGAATAAGTACTTTTTTAAACCATGACAAGCTAGCATTATAAAAATTCAAGATTGTTTCCATTACGTTATGGAGGAGTTTCATGAATTTATCGAGATCAGCCACACAGCCTTGTTATACATCTGCCAGGGTACGAAGAACAAAGCAGTGTAATTCAGCAGTAAAAAAGCGACCTATTTCAAATTTTCTTTATTTGCAGCTAGAGCTGTGTTTCTGGAGGTCACTCACCGTTTGAAAAGTTGCCTTAGCAATTCAACGTCCGTTCACATTTTTTATAATTCATTTTTTTTTCCTTTGGTAGTGTTAATAATTTCTTAAAGTTTTTTTTTTTTTTCCTTCTTTAATTTAAAAAATGAGTTGCTATGGTGACGATATAATCCTCATGATGTGCCAAATAATCAGCGATTATTTCCATTAACTATTTTATTAAGCTCCTCTACTATATCCCATTACTTTTTGAACTTTTAACTACTGTTATATTACTTTTATGGTAATATTTAAACCCTTCACTTTGCGTCAACAACATAAGTGTACCTTTCATTAGCCGAAAATATCAGCTATCAGATTTAGATTTTAGATCTCCGTTCTGGAGTTGCAGCTCTATAATGTAAACACTTTTAATAATAACACAAATGCATAAGTCCATAGACTTTTACTACATAAGTCTATGTACAAATGTCAAAAAAACTCAGCTGTAAGTTCTAACCATGGACTTTTGTTCTAACTTCCTATTTTATAGAAAACAAAGTTTACCCTATAATTATAATTATAGGGTAAACTTTGATAGAAAATTCCATAGACGTTAAAGTCTACGAAAATTTCAAAGGAAATTTATATCACGAACTAATATATATATATATATATATATATATATATATATATATATATATATATATATATATAAAAATAATAGAAATTCATATGGCTAAAAAATGTTAAAATCATATAGCTAAAATTTCAGCATTAAATGTAAAATCGAAAGTCATTATTCTTTAAAAAGTCCAGTTCCCATTTTGAAGTCATTAAGACAAGTTCTCATTTGAATTTCGTATTGTCTAGTTCTCATTTTGAGGTCGTAATGACCAGTTCAAATTTTGCTGTCTTTAAGAAAATTATCTTAAAAAACAATCTCGAATATATTTCAAGTTAAAAACTTTAATTGTCAAAAAAGTTCTTAAACATTTCAATCAAGATTTAATCATATCGTTTGATATAAACTTTGACTATTTAATCTGTCGATTATATATTCCTTCTCTAGATTATTCGTATCGTTACTACAGTGAAGATTTTGTGAATACAACTTCTATACGAGAGGGGATTGGTTCACTCAACTGATTCCCATGTGAGAAAATAATTGTTTCTCAAGAAAAGAAGAATCTTTTCTATTTTTAAGATCTGTCTGTGTAAGTTATTCTTCTATTGTTATTTCGTTTAGAAGTTGTTCATAGTCTCATTCGTAACTAAAATCTGTTTTTTTATATTGCATTTACAGAGATGCTCTTTTGAGTAAAAGTTAATCATATGCAAATTTGGGAGAAACCAACCTGGAATCTTGGTTCGGATCTTAGCAAATTTATCTCCTGTTAATTCTGCAAAATATACCATCTTTGTTTTTTATTAACTTTTCATTTCAAATCCTAAATTTTTATATAATTGAGAAACAATTATTATTTCTTTGATTGGATATACTAAATATCGGCAGCTTTTTGTTAAAAACCTAATTTTATTAGAGTGTTGAATAAACAGACCTCTTTCGAGGGCTTAAGGTTAGACCTTACAGAACTCTTTCGAGTATTTGATATTAGAGTGTTGAATACAGATCTCTTTCGAGGGCTTAAGGTTAAAGGTAACCTATGTTAAACCTTACAGAACTCTTTCGAGTATTTGATATTAGGTTGAATATTAAAATATACAGACCTCTTTCGAGGACCAATATCTATTTCGAATTAAAGGTGTTTTGTAAAATACCAAACATCTAAGTGATTTCGGCTTAATATTGCCGTATTTTCTAAATTTAAAATATAAACTAGTAGATTCTAACTTTGAACTGATATAACAGTCAAGTTATCAGTTTTTTCGCAATATAGCCTTTGAATATCGTCTAAACACACGAAAAGACACATACATCAAGTCAAAAATTTACATTTTTCACAAATTTGAAAATATATATATATATATATATAAGGTGTGTGTGTGCATTTTTTGTTTTTGTTCCAATTTAGACAATTCTAGTCCGATTTTATCGGATTTTTTTGTGTTTCTATTCAGTTACACCTATTCACAAATAAGGCTCCTACTTTTCAAAAGAAAAATCCATATAGTTTCGTCTTTTGAAGAAATTTACTAAAAAAGCTCTTTTGAGCATTTGAAAAAAAAAAAAAAAAGAAGCTCTATTGAGTTTACAATAATTGAAAATGAATACAGAAGATATTACTTCCGTATCCTCACTTCTTCAAGAAATGGAAACTTCTATCTCAAGTGACACAGAGATAGCAGAACAGACCCTCAAACCTGAGGAAATGAAGAAAAAAATTGAAGAAGTAAAGGAGAAGTTATCCCCTCTCAAGATAATGAGAGGAGTTTCAAAAAGGAAAGTTACTCTCCTTTTCAAACAACTATTGGAAATTATTCAAACAGACGGAAGTAATTCACCTCTCATATCGTCTATGTTGGAAGAAGTATCGTCAAGGCTTCTAGAGGTGCGTCAATATGACGGAGAAATAGAGGCATTAATATGTTCCTCTGGTCTTCTCAAGTATGATAACATCTTGCTCAATGAGGAGATAGTGAGTGCGTCTCACTATCATCTACAACAGCAGAAAGTTATGAGCAAGTTTCATACTTCTACAGAAAAATCATCTCGCCATTCGTCAGCCTCCGGTTCAAATCTACATGAGAACTTAGAGAACCAGTCGGAGGTAAAATCCATATTGAGAGGATTAGCCGTCAAGCAAGAGGTCAAAATACCTGCTTTAAAGTGTAAAACTTTTTCAGGAGAATCTGACCGTTTCCAATTTCGATCGTTTCTACTTTCTTTTGAAAATGTCTTCGGAAGTCGGCGAGACTTAAGTGACGCCGCAAAACTTCAATATCTTAAAGGCTCATCTATCAAGTATGGCATTAAAAGATGTAGAACATCTTCCTAATGTGGACGACAACTATGAAGTTGCACTCCAAATTTTAAAAGATTTATATCTTGATGTGCCTTTTATTATCGATTCTCTATTTCATAAAATAGACACAGCTCCTGTCATAGACAATAAAAATCTTGAAGCAGTGAGAACTTTCATATCAGAAGTTCGTGCACACCTGCATGAACTTAAAGAATTCGAATTAGATTTTATGGAGGAGGGTTCAGCAGGATGTAAACTTCTAAGTCATATTGTGGTGGATAAATTGCCTTCAAGTTTCCTAAGGGAATTGAAAATTGAGACGAAGGTAGAATATCCTTCCATCAACATCATCTTCGAAAATTACCATATGATTTTAAAATCTATGGAAAGAATCAGAGGGAAGAATCCATCACAAACATCAACGTCTAAAAAATTTTCAGCTGGAAAGAAAACATCTTCTTTTCAAAATTCTACGTACTCCAGACAAGAGAACACCACTTCTCCAAAAAAGTCAAATATTTCTTCGGAATCTTCATCTGTAAAATGTAAACTGTGTGGTGGTGCACATTTTATGTCTTCTTGCACCGTCCATTCGAATCCAGCCTCCAGAAAAGAGCGCTGTGAAGAAATAGGACTATGCTCTAGCTGCTCCAGCACTAAGCATAAATCCAAGCAGTGTCCTGCTAAGCGATATGGACTTAGCCGCCCTTGCTTTTACTGTAAAAGCAAGAAACACATATCTGCCCTTTGCTCATCTGAAAAAAATGGAAAAAGGAAGAGTGAACAACATCGTAGAACAGATGACACACCTACTTCTTCATCTTCTCTTGAACAAGCTGAGGAGGATGAATCGCAAAGAAGTCATCTGTGTATCAACACAGGATCAACTCCTTCTGGCAACATTCTTCCAACCATCTCCCTTAAAGTGAAAAAAGGGAATAAAATTCAAGAAATAAGGGCACTTCTAGATTTTGGTTCTCAGAGAAGTTACTTCAAAGGAAGTGTCATGGAGAAGCTTGGAGTAAATATTGCTTCATTTCCTCGTCAAAACACCACTGTAAAAACTTTTCTGGGAGAACAAACCAGAACAATGTACTCCATTGATCTGGAATTGAATTTATGTTGTGGGTCATATACCAAAATTCCTGCTCTTGTGGATCCCAATCTTGAAGTTGGTTTTGAAGTTAAGGGATTGATGGGAGCCGAATACAACATAAGAAGAAATAATTTTAAGATAGCCGATCGGTTCTATCAAGGAGGACGTCATGGTGACATTGTCAACAATGTGGAATGTATTCTGGGAATAGACGCTCTATATCTCATGAAGCATTTTAAAGTAGTCAATTGTTTAAGAGGGAGTGCTATTGATTCTTGCCATGGTTTCGTTCCATTCGGACCAGTTCGTAAATTTTTAACTCCTTCTCAAATTGAAGTCATATTTGGAGAAGAAAATTCGAATAGTCCTCAAAGAAAGAGGACCTCCTGACAACTAAAAGATCCCAGCTTGTTGTCTCCATCTCTTCTCAAATCTGTCAAAAAAATTCCCGAAACCATCGTTAATCTCATAGTGGATCCGTCTCCTTCCTATTTCGACCCATTGATTCATACTCACTCAGACTTGGAACTTGATGTCGGCATAGAGAACATCTATAAATTGGAATCCATTGGAATAAATGAAGAAGCTGACCAAGGTTCCATCGATACCATCTTCGAAAGTAGATTCCATGAGAGTATTGAATATAAGGAAGGTAAGTATCATGTTGAGATCCCATGGTATGAAGAAATATTGAAAGCTGTGCCTTCAAATCATCAGGTAGCATTAGCTGCTCTTCATCGTGTGACACAAAAACTTCATAACCAAGGTCTCATTTCGGCATATGGAGACATATTTCGTCAATACCTGGCTGATGGCATCATCGAGCCCGTCCATGTGTCTCCAAAAGATTTTCATAGATACATTTGGATCCCTCATAGGCCTGTTATTAAGACTGCAGAACAAGTCACAACGAAAATTCGTCCTGTCTTTAATTGCAGCCTTCGCATCGGGAATAGTCCATCTTTAAACCAGGCTTGTTATCCTGGCGTAGATCTGATGGCATCTTTATTTCGATTATTGCTTCAATTTCGGACAAACAAATATGTCGTATTAGCAGACATTTCGAAAGCCTTTTTGCAGATTCGTCTTAAAACAGATGAAGATCGAAATCGATTCTGCTTCTTCTGGGAAGAAAAAGGTGTGCTTCACACCTATCGTTACACATCTATCATTTTCGGGCTATCAGTAAGTCCTTATATATTGGGAGCTGTTATAAAGCACCATGCAAAACAGTATCCCCCAGATCTCTGTTCTTACTTATTAGAAAATAATTTATATATGGATAATTTTATATATTCCAACTCTTCTATTGACAATTTAAAAGAAATCTTTTGTCAGACCACTTCAAGAATGTGTGAAGGTGGATTCGATTTATGTAGTTGGAATTCAAATAATCCCGAATTAAAAGAAATTTTCGAAGGCTAACCAAAAATTAGCAAAACACCAAAGCTCAGAAGAAAGAGTTTTGGGATATCTTTTCGACACCTCATCTGACACTATCAGATTGAGTGATTTTGAAATAAATTCGGCCAATTCGAAACGTCAACTTCTCTCTCAAATATCTAAAGTTTTCGACCCCTTATCACTGTTTCTTCCAGTTACAATACGTGGGCGTATTCTCATGAGGAAGACGTGGGAACAGGAAATGAGTTGGGACGATGAAATCAACGATGAATTGAAGACCTTATGGGAAAAGTTGCGTCTAGATTTAATTTCTTTGAAAGAAATTACTTTCGAAAGATCTTGTTTTGAGACCGAGGGCTCCAACTTGTCGCTTAACATTTTTTGTGATGCAAGTTCTTCATGCTATGGCTTCGTAATGTATATCTCTTCAAGCACCAAAGCACCCAGCATTCTTTGGTCTAAGGGAAAAGTCTCTCCTCTGAAAGGGAGAACACTGCCATGCTTGGAGCTTTTATCAGTTTTTTTGGCATTGAAATGCTTACCTCAAGTTCTAGGATGCTTTCAAGATTCAAAGTTTAAAACTTTAAATATATTTTCGGATTCACAAGTGTCTTTGGCCTGGATACTACGTGGGGGAAGGAAAAACAAAAGTGTATTCATAAAGAATAGAATACAAGATATTACAAAAATGGTTTCTTCATTAAAAGAAGACCATAATCTAATTCCTGAATTTCGTTTCGTGAGGTCTGAAGAAAACCCAGCCGACCTACTCACCAGAGGATTAAATATATCAGAGTTTCGAAAAAATTTGTCATTTTGGCAGCATGGACCCGAATGGCTGGATTCTGCACCCATATACTGGCCTGATTATGGATGGGAGAGTTCCGAAAATAATTCTTCTCTAGTGCTTGCGACTGTCAATGTAAGTACTAATCTTCCTGTTATTAAATTTGAAAATTTTTCTAATTTAAATGTTCTTTTTAGAGTTTGTGCACTTTTATATAAGTTTTCAGCACTTTCTAGAGGAATCAACATTGATTGTGATTCCAAAGCTCGAATATATTGCCTAAAAAGAATGCAGGAAGAATCATTTCCGAAAGAGCTTGCCTTTTTAAGAAGAGTGAAAGAGGATGCTTCGTTAAATGAACCACCACCTGAATTGGTAAACAATTTAAATTTATTTCTAGATGATTTAGAGCTCATTAGAAGCAAAGGTAGATTGGCTCGTTCTAATTATTATGACTTTGATGTTTTAAATCCAATCCTGATGGGGAAAAATCATCATTTGACATTTCTTTTTATTCGAAACGCCCATTTTGATTGTAAACATCTTGGCATTCAAGCCACTCTAACCAACATTCGTCTGAGAGGTTATTGGATCACCTCTGCTAGAAATACTATTCGAAAAGTCATATCAGAATGCATAGTGTGCAAAAAGTACAACAGTTTTGCATTCAATTATCCTCGCTTCACAAATTTTTCAAAAGCTCAAGTGGAACTTTTTCGGCCTTATAAGAATGTGGGTATAGATTATACCAAACATTGGTGGGTGAAAGTAAAAGGCTCACCTCAATCTCAAAAAATGTATATCTTAATTTATACATGTCTTAGCATAAGAGCTATTCATTTAGATTTGGTTCCAGATATGTCTTCTGAATCATTTGTAAAATCATTTCAACGTTTTGTAAATCTCTATGGAGTGCCAGATGCAGTTTATAGTGATAACGCACGTTCCTTTATACAAGGCGTGAATTCATTCGAGTCATTTGTGGTTTCAGAGAATGGAAAAGAATTTCTTAGAAAAAATCAAATAAAGCATCATAGAGTACCGCTATACAGTCCATGGACTGCTAGCCTTTGGGAGAGAATGGTTAAAGTCGTCAAAAGCTGTCTACTGAAGACAATTGGAAGATCTTCTGTCGAATATTTCAGCTTCATAACAACTCTCTCAGAAATAACTGATGCTATAAACTCTCGTCCTCTGACATATACTTCGAGTTCAAATGATGTGATACCGCTCACACCAAATTGCTTTTTAAAACCACATTCCAAAACAAGTATGGTAATAAGAAAAGAAGATAATTCTGATCTTATGGCGATGTCTCCGTCATCGTCTCGAAATGCTTTGATTAAAGCCCTAAAAAAATCATCTGACAAATTTGAAGATTTTAGAACAAGGTGGTACGAGGAATATCTTTTAAGCCTTCGAGAGACCTGTCGAGATTTATATCAAACCAGATGGGATAATCTGGTTAAGGTCGACGATGTAGTGCTGATCCGCAGTCCTGTAAAAGACAGACCATTTTGGCAAATGGGAATCGTCACTAAATTGATGTATGGAGATGATGGAAAAGTTCGATCAGTCTTCGTGAAGACACCAGGAGGACAAATCAGTCTATACCCTGTCAAACTTTTGTATCCCCTGGAACTATCTTTAACCCACAGTGGGTCATCTCAACCATCTTCTACTTCAACCGGATCAATGCCTTCGTCAGCTGTATCCTCAATGCCTGGGACATCTGCTCAGCCTACCACTTCGATATCCCGTCATTCAAAGGGAACACCTTCGGGAACTGTCAGACCAGTTCGGAAAGCAGCTGTGACTGCAAGAGTACACTTCAGAGAAGAAGACTCTGAATCCGAATCTGAATAAAATAAAATTTCTCCAGGGTAGTGAGTATTCTTCTAAAAAAATGTAAGTATAAATCATTTACTTTTTCTTTTAATGACTCCACCCAAAAGGGCTGGAGCCATCCCTCCCCCTGGAGGATATAAAAATTAGAAAATTCATATGGCTAAAAATGTTAAAATCATATAGCTAAAATTTCAGCATTAAATGTAAAATCGAAAGTCATTATTCTTTAAAAAGTCCAGTTCCCATTTTGAAGTCATTAAGACAAGTTCTCATTTGAATTTCGTATTGTCTAGTTCTCATTTTGAGGTCGTAATGACCAGTTCAAATTTTGCTGTCTTTAAGAAAATTATCTTAAAAAACAATCTCGAATATATTTCAAGTTAAAAACTTTAATTGTCAAAAAAGTTCTTAAACATTTCAATCAAGATTTAATCATATCGTTTGATATAAACTTTGACTATTTAATCTGTCGATTATATATTCCTTCTCTAGATTATTCGTATCGTTACTACAGTGAAGATTTTGTGAATACAACTTCTATACGAGAGGGGATTGGTTCACTCAACTGATTCCCATGTGAGAAAATAATTTTTCTCAAGAAAAGAAGAATCTTTTCTATTTTTAAGATCTGTCTGTGTAAGTTATTCTTCTATTGTTATTTCGTTTAGAAGTTGTTCATAGTCTCATTCGTAACTAAAATCTGTTTTTTTATATTGCATTTACAGAGATGCTCTTTTGAGTAAAAGTTAATCTTATGCAAATTTGGGAGAAACCAACCTGGAATCTTGGTTCGGATCTTAGCAAATTTATCTCCTGTTAATTCTGCAAAATATACCATCTTTGTTTTTTATTAACTTTTCATTTCAAATCCTAAATTTTTATAATATATATATATATATATATATATATATATATATATATATATATATATATATATATATATATATATATATATATATATATATATATATATATATATATAGAAAATCCTTATATTTTGCTTCTTAGTAGATAAAACTACCTATGTTTTTTCAAAATATCAAAATACACCCTAAAGCTAGACAACTTTTTGGATGGCAATATCAAAATTTGTTGTTGACCATGTTTTAACAATTAAACTTTGCTCTTACCACGCTTAACAACAAGATTAAAATGTAAACGTGTGTATAAAAATTATATCTCCCTCACATTGATGTAAAATCTTCCAGAAGTTTTGTCACGTCATGTATTTACAATATAAAGCCCTTTAATATTTAAATGTTTGGAATTGGAATTAGACTCTGAAACTATAATTTGGAAATTTTAGAGTCTGCCCTAGGATAAAAAGTCTGGAACACACTCCCTTCTTCTATTTTCCCAACTTCATATGATTTACACACCTTCAAACGTCGTGTATCAGGTCACGTCGGACTTTGATTTGACTAGGATCCCGTCTTCCCCCTAACTCTGGTGGAATTTTAGTAGGCCTCTTTGCCCACCAGAGGTGAATATATATATTGAATATATATATTTATTTTTTTCCTGCATATATATATATATATATATATATATATATATATATATATATATATATATATATATATATATATATATAATATATATATATATATATATATATATATATATATATATATATATATATATATATATATATATATATATATATATATATATATATATTATATATATATATATATATATATATATATATATATATATATATATATATATATATATATATATATATATATATATATATATATATATATATATACATATACACATATGAGACAGACTGAAACCAGCCTTGAGTCGGCTTCGGATGACTTTGACGACTTTCCTCCTTCGATACTCTACATAAATGCGCTGGACAATGCTACTCCTCTTCCTCTTTCTTCTCCGTCACCACCTCCTCTACTTACGACTTCGTTACCATCTCAGTCATCTTCACCTACTCGCGGTATCTTGCGCTGCCCACCTGTAGTCGTTCATTCCAGATGTGGCAGACCAATTTGCTTGCCTGTCCCCTGTCCGTTTTAGGTGAGGAATTGGTGTGCCACCTTTCGAGTGGGGGTACTGTAGTAGATACTAAGTGATCCAAATGTCAGCTCGCAAGCTGCTCTATTATTTTCTCCTTTTATTAACTTGTGGAACGCCGAGAAAACGTGCGGTGAAATAAAAATTCATACGTAATCGAGTGTTGAGCGTACGCGAATACTACAACTTTTCATTATGTTGTCAAATAAGGCTTATTAATTGGATAATTTAACATTACTATATCACCAGTATACTCAAGAGTTTCTACTGAGTGCATAGCTGTTGAT